>JAFIRS010004250.1:0-94294 GCA_018342105.1 Gonioctena quinquepunctata | reverse complement strand
AAATCAGAGTATAGTTGACTATATTAGGTATTCGCACCAATCGCAGAGCGTGGAGATGAATATTTCATTTCGCACTAGTGCGAAATGAAATATTTCGCATTAGTGCGAAATATCTCATTTTGTGTACTAGTTTACAGTGCGAAATGATACGTATTTCAGGTAGGTCGTCGGAAAAATATTTATAGAAGTTCAAAAACGCAGACAATAAAAACGATGTCACGTCGAATCAGCAGAAGTATGTTTTACAAACTAATGCTGAGCATTGAATGACATTTCGACCTGACATACAGGTTGTTATTTCATCACAGATTAGCTGTTCCATAATATTCCAGTCTAACAATCAGAAATCAGAGTTGTTTATTATTCGTTGTATTTTATATTCACCCTGCATATAGAATATACAGTGCGGTCCATAGGTATGGAATAAATTCATTTTTAGCGTTATTAGGTATTTGTTCAAAAAACCTGAATTATTTATTTCTATTGTCAATTTGACAATTTACAGTATGGAAATATTATCCCCTTCTTGCACCCTCTCTGAATTATGAGCATCCCCTCGAACCATTTTGATGAGAAGGAGGGTCGTGTGACACTTTGTTCGAAAGGAATTTTCATTCTCTGTTCAGCAATATCGAGTTTTTCAAATTTGGTGCAATCATAACTGAGAAAATGTAAAATTTTGATACTTCACATAGAATGAAGGATATAATGTCACATAATGTTTAGAAAGTATTTGTCAATTTATTTTACAATTGAATTAATTGTTCAAAATGACCACCATTCACTTCTAGACAATAAGCAAGTCGATCTTGTCGATCTTGGAATTCTCGTACAACATTTTGTAGGATCTCAGGGGTTATGTTGTTAATTTATCCCGTTATCCTAACTTTTAAATCTGCAATATTGTCTATTGAAATATACTTTTGATTTTAAATAACCCGATAAGAAATAATCAGGTATTTTCTTATCTGTTTTGCTAAATGTCAGGCAAAAGTCGTTCAAGACACCAAAAAATTATTCACAAAACCCACATAAATAATCTAATGTCAATCTAGTAGAGTAGTGTTATTTTGATATTCATAAGTTGCTGACACACGTTAGTGTATTGAAAAATATTTGTGTGTGTATTTGATTTAACTATGGCTCATTTATCCGAAACTCAGAAAATAGACATTTTAATTATGATTGGATGCGGTAATAAAACAAGAATTCGAAAGGAAGTTTGTGAAATGTTCCATGATAAATACACTGGTCAACTCGTCCCATAGTCTACAGTTAGCAAAATCGACACAAAATTTCGTGAAACTGGACATGTAAAACTATTCAAAAACCAGATCGAAATGTTAAATTGGATGAGTAAAAAAAATTAGGTGTACTGTTAGCGATTGAGGAAAATCCGCATATGATGAGTAGACAACTTGCCGCCGACAATACGTAAGTAAATCAACGATATTGAGAGCTTTACATAAAGAAAAATACCATCCTTATAAAGTTCAGTTGGTTCAGGAGTTAAATGAGGACGATGCTGATAGAAGGCAACAATTCTGTGAACTGATGATGAACAGAATGGAAGCAGATTTGCAATTCATAAACTCCTGAGATCCAACGTCCATTTTAATGGACACCTATTTATTTTTGTATTAAGAAATAAATTACCTTTCGTTTGCTGTTAAAGCCAGTTGTCCAACGCAGTGGACATATCTGTGCTGCCATCTGTGCATTTATCAAGCGAGTTCAGTTGACGTAATATATTCGCGTAAACAAGTAAAGTGATGTGATCATGAGTGCCTTTGGAAAGCAAACGATTGAGTGTAAGTTTTTATTATTACTTTTGAAATTTAAAATAGAAAAATCGGGACTAGTATTAGGAAGGTCTAATCTTATTTTTCAATTAAATTCATGTTGATTTGTAGTCAAATTCTCTTCCTGGGGACAAAATATTTTCGTGTCCATTGTGATGGACATAAAATCTTAATTTCAACAATATTATGATATCCTGAAAATTAATTAATTGTTTTGTTTAGCAATTTTTGGCAACAAAAAGTACTTTGACGAACACCATGAAAAATTTTCGACTTGTCTGGAGTTATCTGATATTGAGGGCTGTGATAACGAAGATGATGACTCCGAAAACGAAAATGGTAACGCAGATGGAATTCGCGAAGAAAATGTTGAAGAGCAATCTGAGATAAATGCTTAAAATTTCAATGAAGAGGATATTGAAGAGGATTTGGAAATTCGAATCTGATGAATCTGATCCAGAAATGAACATTCCGTTAAGCACACTGAAAGATCAATGGGGTCGGAAATGTTCTAAATCCTAAATTTAAATTTTCCCATTCAATTTGTCTTGTAGATTCCAGCCTCGAATTTCCGAAACACCGGTGCCAGAAGATAGTAGTTTTGAGCGGAAAGACTGGAGAATACTAGATTACTTCAAGATGTATTTTGACAATTCCGATGTGGACAACATGTGCGCTTGCACTAATTTGAAATATCGCATAGAACATGATGAGGCTATGAATCTCTCATTAGAAGAAATAAGAAAATTTCTCAGAATTTCCATTCTGATGTCGTGTCTGAAATTCCCACAGATTGAAATGTATTGGGCTAGCCTCACCCGAGTGTCAACAGTATGACCCGCCAAAGATTTTTCAGTATTAGAAGTCATCTGTAGACAGTCGTGGTAGACAGTGATGTATCGGAGGAAATACGGAAGAAAAAAAAACTTTGGGAGATCAAACCACTTGCTGATAAAATAAGAAACTCCTGATTGTCTTTAGAGCGACGCCACATAGTAGCTGTTGATGAGCAAATGATCTCATTCACTGGAGTGTGTGCAGTTAAGCAGTTTGTAAGAGGCAAGCTAAACCCAGAGGGTTTGAAAAATTTTGTGTGTGCCACCCCAGAGGGTTTAATTTTAGATTTCGAGATTCACCAAGGGAAAGGCACATTACTGGAGATTTGTGACGTAAATCTAGGAGTGGGGCCAGTTGCTGTGATACGATTAACAAGGTAATTAAAACCCGGTACCCAGGTATTTGTTGATCATTTCTTTGCGACAATACCTCTTCTAGAATATTCACTAACAAAAGGTATAGTTTGCACCGGGACAATTATGAAAACATGGATACCAGCGGCTGTGCATTTGACAGCGGATAAAGTTATTAAAAAATTCCCCAGAGGTTTTACAGAACAAACAGTTAGAAATGATGGAAAAGTCAATGTTTTACAATGGTTTGACCAAAAACCAATATTACTAGCTTCAACAGCATTAGGACAACATCCTACCGATAACTGTGAAAGACGGTCCAAAAAAGATTCCAAGTACATGCTTAGCCCTCGCCCCTGCATTGTAAAATGCTACAACGACTCAATGGGCGGTATAATGATAAGCTATTATCGGATGTCTGCAAGAACGAAAAAGTGGACTGACAAAACAATTTATCACCTGATTGATCTAGCAATAGCAAATTCCTGGATTTTATATCGTGAGGACAAGAAGAAATTGGGTGAAGCTCCAAAGAATATTTTGCAATTTCATGCTTGAAGTTGCAGATTCCTTCTTCACTGATAATCATACGAATGACGGAACTCAGTCTTACCCTCACGACTCACTACAAGAAATAACCCTGAGGTTATACTGAAGTCCACTCCAACTTCTTCACGATATAAATTACATTTGCCTCAAGTAGCCAAATTTGGGAATTCTATGAGGTGCAAGTACAAAAATTGTCAAAAAAAGACAATTTTTTTTTGCGAAAGTTGTAATGCATATTTTTGTGTTACCAGTCAGCGCAACTGTTTTTCAGATTTTCATATATTCAGTTCTAAACCACAATAAATAAATTGATATCATCTGACTTATTTCATTTTCCTTTGATATAGTTTTGACTTGACTAAGGTCAAATGTCCATCTGGTTGGACACATTTTGTTTCAAAAACGGTATATACAAAAAATCTAAAAAAAATAATTCAAGGTTTTTGCGATATGTGAAATCGTTGGTGGAGTTTCCATTGCAATGTGTTGAGTAGTTTTTCCTGCGATCTCAGGAGGATAAACAAAATTATTTTTTCTGATGAGGCTATTTTTCATTCAAATAGAACGTTTGATTGACAAAACTGTAGATATTGGAGCAGAGAAAATCATCATTGGATGTGTGAGGCTCATACACAATATCCTTAAAAGTTAACGTTTGGTCTGATATCATCAACAACAAAATTATTGGCCCCTTATTTTTCTGAAGGCACAGTTAATGGTGAGGTTCATCTAGATTTTTTTATGAACTTTTTACAGCCTACATTAAGAATACTTTTTCCTGATGTTAATGATCCAAATGTAATAGATAGATCAATTTGTTACCAATAAGACGAAGCTCCACCGCGTTACAAACGTATTGTTAGAGATTATTTGAACGAAATTTTTCTCAATAGGTGGATTGGGAGTCGTGGAACGATTGAATGTCCACGTAGATCCTCCGATTTGACTTCTCTCGATTACTTCTTATGGGGTTATTTAAAATGAAAAATATATTCAAATAGACCAGACAATATTGCAGATTTGAAAGTTAGGATAACGGAAGAAATTAACAACATAATCCCTGAGGTCCAACAAAATGTTTTAGGAGAATTCCAAGATCGGCTTGCTTATTGTCAAGAAGTAGATGATGGTCTTTTCGAACATTCAATAATCATGTGACATTATTTTCTTCATTCTACGTAAAGTATCAGAATTTTACATTTTCAAAATAAATTTTCTCAATTATGATGGCACTTTATATTTCTGAACAGAGAATGAAAGACTCTTTCGAACAAGGTGCCACACGATGCCCCTTCTCATTCAAAATTTTCAGGGGGGTACAAGAAGGGATGATATTTTCATACTGTTAATTGTCAAATTTTCAATAGAAATCGACATGTTTCAGTTTTTTTTTTTTTAAATAACGCTAAAAATGAATTTATTTCATACCTATGGACCGCACTGTATACCTCATTGTCAAATAGTTGTCGGTTTTAAAGTATATTTTTCCAATTTCTATCCATGTTTCTCCTAGAAAGTAATCTATTACTTGATGGCGACGGGATAAACGTGGATTGGTGCTTCCTCGATATTGATAAAAGAAGTTCAAGGCGAACTTATCATTGTTGAAAATGCCAACGAATACTGAAAACCAAATGCAAGTTCAACAAGTTCTGCCAGTATTTCCTAGGAAATTATGTACAAGGAAGCAGAGCACAACTCATTATCAAGTGGATAATTGAGACTTGTTCAAAGAGGAATTAGGATTATATAAATATGGTTAAAGTTTAATTGAATGTCTAGCAATTCTTTTTCATAGACCTTATTCCTTTTTACAAGCTTTCATTTCACTTCACTTGTTAGTTTCTTAGTTAGTATGTTTGGGACAAATCTTTCAACTGAATTTTGACCTACTTCTAGTTGTACGATTGAGTATGGCAGGTTCCGCAATGCATTATGAAAATTTTGTTACAGAAAAAAAAACAAAATGCGGCTCCAAGATGACGGACGAGATTTGTGTTTATGGTCCGATTCGATTCAACATTGGAATCTGGGGGGTTTCTGGGTCGAAGATCATAAATTTTTTGTCAAAATTCATGAAATCAAAATGACCGCTCCAAGATGGCGGACGACTCTGATTATGGTCCGATTCTCCTCAAAATTGGTAGGTGGAGGTTTTCGGGGTCGGAGATTATGTTTTACCTGTTGTTGTTTTCAGAAGGTCGCAGATATATAACGCATTGTTGGGCCTGGTATCAATGTCACATTTTATTATTTTCTGCCGTTGAATACCGAAAGTGGGTTGTTTTGACAGTGAAAAATATTTTTTCTATACAATTGTGTATGATATAATGGATAATCCAATCGATTTGCGGCCTGTCGGGTAGGTCAACTTCACACCATTTATTTTATTACCGCATGATAATTTTTAAATGAGTTATGAACATGTTTTGGTTAAACTTTATGCAACTGTCACATGGTAAATTCTGGTTTCGGAATCCCTGGAGTGCTCTGAGTCCTCATGTTCATTTAATTGTACAGTGGGCACATAACTAATTGAATTATCAAATTTGGTAGAAACTAATATGTGTTCTAAGAAATAAAAATGTTTTTTTTTCAGTGGCTTAACCTTGAGTGACATTCTTGCTGTGCTGGAAGAAGATATCCTTCAGACCCCCATCACTCAAACTCAACTAACGAAACTTATATTGTTATTTTTCCACCTAAAAATGCGAATGATGATTTCACGGATGAAGATGCAGGTGATGAACAAGACGTGCTAATCAATAGCTAACCAGCATCAAAATTATTGGCCGATGCGGAATTTTACAATAAGGATCAAGAAAATGTGGGTATAGAAAGCCAAGAAGATCGAAAGGAAATGAAAGAAAGTCAAAGTCAGGAGGATATGTGGGATGATAGTGATAATTCACCATACCATTGTAACGTTTTCTTGAATCTGAGCACAATAAAAAGTAATAATATAAATGGAAAAAGCCCGATATTGACAATAAGAAGCTAATGAAAATTCCCCTCCTCAGCTGTTTGTCAAATTTTTTGATGGTGTGATAAAACTTATAGTAGAGTCCAGTAATATTTATGCTGCAAAATTAAATAGGAAAGCAGATATAAGTTATGATGAGATGAAATGTTTTTGGGGTGTTGTTGGTGAGCGAATATTCCTCACTCAGCAGAAGACGGGTGTATTGGGAAAATTCAGATGATTCTAGGAACATTTTGGTTTCAAATGCCATAAGTATGTTATGTCTAGCATCCACTGCTGCGTCAACGATAACCTAGATAAGAGTGATCGCTTTGCAAAAATAAAGCCTCATTTTGACAAGATACATGAAAATTGTTCAGCAAATGCACCACATATAAAACAGCAAAGCATCGATGAGGCCATGGTGCCGTATTTTGGAAGGCATCCAGGAAAACAATTTATGAAAGGAAAACCGGTGCGTTATGGCTATAAATTTTGTATCGGTACGAAAATTTATGGCTATATCAACTAGTCGGAACCCTATCAAGGCGCAAAATCAGAAATAATAGTATATTATTCAACGAGCGAGAAATGTGGCCATTATTCGTGAGAATGAAGTTTGTCGACGCGAGCGTCGTAAATCATTCGAGCGAGTAATGGCTATATCTCGTGAGTAGAATACTATACATTTTCTGTGACTTATATCAGTACTTTCTGAAAATAAGATTCATTTGTGAAGGGAATCGTGAAAGAGTGTAATTCATTTAATTGCATAATAGGAAGTTTTTATTGAATGAAAAATCTTCAATTGTATTTCGAAAAATTCATTTTTTGTTAATGAAATCAATAGTAAAATTGGAACAGTTGGAAATCATAACTGAATGTATCGAGGATTCTATATCCAAAATCAGAATTCCATTTTTCATTTCAGAAGTGTTCTGTGCAATAAATGTTTGTGAGATGTTGCTGGTACTGGTAGACGGTTTCATTGAAACCAAGATTTTTTCTGCAGTATTCATTTTATTTTTCATCGAATCATCTATGTATCCTTCCGCCACATATGTTGACTCCCACCCTCCATGCCTCTTCAAAGAAGTGATGCCTCCACCCGCATCCACTAGCAGGGTGACAGATGATCTACGAAAGGTATGCCCAGTATAGTTCTGGATTTGGAAGTTTCAAAAATGTTGCGATTTGTTTTCACATGGCTCCGAATTTATTTATTCTAATTCTTTGATTGGTGCATTCACCTTTCTGATAATCAAAAGAAATTAATCCGTTAATATATTACTCGGTCGTAGCGTGATATATTTAATACAAATAAGGCTCAGTTATGGTGAACTTCCGAACAATTTTCGTTTTGGTATTTGTTATATTGACTAATATAGCCGATCCAAGATCTTCCAAGTCCCCTATTTTCATAGAGTGAATTTCATTCAGGCTCCCATGATTCCCATGATCAGTGCAACCTAAAAAAAAGATACTTGAAAAATATTTCCAATTTTCGTTATTTTATTCAATTTCAAACAGTTTGATAATTGTTGAATCAGTGGTTGGAAGAGAAAAAAACCTCACCGGCAACGGGGTGATTCGAACTCACGATCACTGGATTGAAAGTCCAGAGCTCAAGCTATCTGCTACCGAGGTGCTTGCAAATTAAACTGATATGAAGCTATTGGAATTCCTAACTGGGTTCTCTCATTTAGCTAAGTGAACTATTGACAAAATATCAATTTCTTACTTTTGTCGCAAGATATGATTCGTCAGGTGCTCTGTTTATGAATGGATTTATTTCAACTGGGGTGAATGTTTGAGCCTTTCTCGGTATATAACCATCGTATTTGCGTTTAAAAAACGCACGTAATTTTGAATAACGTTCTATGTTGACGTCGTGGTTGATTAGAATGGTACTTCTTAACATTGAATATTGTGTCCAAAGCGAGGACGATTTATATTTTTCAGCTAATTGGGAAGAATATGGTAGAAGTACATTTTCCGAAAACTAATTCACTTTATTTTCCTTCCGCCAATCCATGAAAATTGCATATATCGTCTCATATTTTTTTCTGGATTCATTTGGTAATAGATTTGAAGATGTTATTTTCGCCGCACTACAAATTTCTGGTGGGGTACACTCGTTATCACTTTCCGAATCCATCTTTTTCTTCTTGTCTTTCGTTAGAAACTATAATATTTTACAAAACGAACTGACAATTCTATGATTATGACGTTTGAGAACAAGTTGTTGAATTCTCAAGGCATACTTGCGAATGGAAACAATTCAAACACAACTGCTCAGTAATGAATATGCTCATTTGTGATTGGCTTCAAAGTGTTGAGTAATGAGTCTGTTTCAACTGTGATTGGTTCGAACCTGTTGAGCAATGGATCATTACGTACTCGGAGACGTAACTAGAGTTCATTACTCATCAAGAAATAGTCATATAAATGACTTTTTCGATAGTCATAGAAAAACAATATAAAAACCAGGGGTTGGGACCTTCAGTCATCTTGACCTACTATAGTTTGTTCGAAAATAAATGCCCCATAGCACCTCTTCTTCAACAATTTATTTTCAAACATTCCTCTAGTAGAAGAACTCAACAATAGGAAAATTAAAGCAACACTGACTCTCCGGGAGAATAGACGAGTAAACTACCCGTTATCATCTGACAGAATTAAAAAAACAACAAAACGGGGCACCTGGGATTTCCAATCTACGAACAAACGTTTCATTATTATTGCGCCTCGGAATGACAATATTATTGATATTATTTCAAATTTCGTAGAAGTACAACCAACTTACACGGTGACACGTTTTTCACGCACTGAAAAAAAAAACTCGTAGGCCTGGAGCAACCTCAAGCTATAAAAGTGTATAATAAATACATGGGAGAAGTTGACCTTAGTGACCAGAATATGAATTTGTACCGAATGGCAATTAGGGAAAAAAAGTGGTAGTATTTTCTCTTTTTCCTCATATGTTGGATTCAGCAGTACAAAATGCCTGGGTCCTACACAGACAAAACTGAGAACGAAAGATTGGATCATCCAACGTTTCGAAGTTAGCTTCAAGAAATGCTTTAGCGATGCATTTCTTGAAGCTAACTTGTGCGAAAACCATAAATTATGTAGGCCATCATCCCTGGAAAATGTCGATTCAAGATTTCAAGATTGATCACCTTGTAGACACCCAAGAAAAGCAAAAAAACGCTGTAGGGTTTGTCATAAAGCTGTTTCTATTGTCTGTAAAAAGGGTAAGGTTCCACTACATTCACGATGCTTTGCGGCATACTATACACCTGCTTCCCAAATGTGAATTAATTTGCCCAGTGTTTTTTTGTATTCTTGAAATAAATATCAACCCAATAATAGTTCTGTTTAATTTATAATATACATATTGTAGACCGCCAAGTGCCTACTGTCCGTTTAAACGAGCACCAATTTTATGGTACAACATGATATTTTTCATGAATACTCCAGACAAAAAGGTAGGTTCAACAACTATTATAAAACAAAAAAAAATAAAGGCACATCTGGGTTAATATAAAAAAATGAAGAATGGGTCAATGATGAGGTCAGAAGATCAAGCACTAATCTCAAAGACCTGAACTTTTTATGCAAAAGATATCCTGTTCTCGAACCAGCTTATCGAAATTCTGAAAAAAAACACGCTGGTCTGATATCCGAGGTAAAAAAAAATATTACCAAAATAAAATATTCAATTCTAGCAATCCATCAAAAACCACGTGGAAAGTGATGGATGAATTATCAAATTAAAATAAAAAACAAGGTAACCTAGCAATAAGAGTCGATGATCAAGAAATAAGTGACCCCCGTTCGATTGCTTCATCTTTCAACAGTCTTTTTAAAGATGCTCCAAAAAACAATAATTGAAAACTTGACTAACAAGGATATAGATTCCATGTATCAGATTGCAGAGTAATCCGATATAATTCTTTTTTTTTTAACCCCTTATGGAGAAGATGAATTACCTCACTTCACGAATAGCATCATTATCTATAGGATACGGCAAAATATTTGAACAAATTCTCAAACTGGGATCTGAAATTTTACAATCATCCAAATTTTGAAGTGTAAAATACAACATGGAATCATCTTCTTTCGCGATATATTTTGAGTTTGTAGGTAAAATATAGGAAAGTCCAGTCCTGTAGTCATGGATAGAAATGGGATATAATTGATAGGAAGTATAGAATTCAGGTTCAACAAGAGGGATTTTTAGAATAAAAACAACCCGTGATTCGGTCTGAAAGGCCTGAAGTTCAATCAAATCCAGATATTGAGCAATGGATGAGATTGGTGCAGGAAGGGGTAAATGACTTTTCTTCACTGATTGTGAAATGTTTTGAAGGGCATGTTCTGAATCCCATGGGGTAATTATTGAGGTATGGAGTATTTTTAATCTTGCGAAAGTGATTGAATCCAAAATGTAGTCTAAATATTATTCAATAAACAAGTAGCTTTCCATAAGTAATTCACAGACTTCCAAATTTTTTACTTTTGAGTCTATGACTAATATATCATTTGAAATATCCAAAATGGAATCTTCGGATCCTTGTTGAATGTCTCCTCGTCGATTTGTAATTTTTGAATAGATTCATTAAAACTTTTTATTACTGATATAGTGACTGAGATCCGATTTTTCAAAGGTTTTCCAATTGATATTCATCTCGCGTAATTCTATCAATACATTCGTTGAAATATTCACCATCACTACTATCCAAATTGCCGGTGATGGCTTTCCAAAAAGTACCAATACCATTGATCAGTCTTCTTTTAACTCGTTTTCTTTTTTCAATATGGTTTGTATCTAAATATATTTCTTCAAGTTTTGAGTCTAATGATTCGGCAATTTATGTTAATAAACTAACATGAGTTTTAACGTCTGCATAAAGAAAGTTTACCGTGTATTATCAGTTTCTAAAAATAATACTAAGCTTTTTAATAATTCATGATTATGATTCAAAGCTTGCCTATTGCAAGTATATCTTTGTAAACAAGTAATGTCCGCTTCTCATTTGAGAGTTTAGATTATCCTTTTGATGATAATAAATACCTATGGTATTGTTGATGGGGACCACGTCGTATTGTCCGAATGCCATCGCTGTAATTACTGCGATAACTGCGAGGAACACCATTTTTATCTGAAAGGAATTTATTCAGAAAAAGGTTTCATTCTGTCGAAATTTATTCTTGATTGTTGGTTTCTTTCTAAATTTTTCAAAAGGGCTGAATTTTTGAAAATTTTAAATATCTGAAAGGGTCCAATGAATTTGTTTTGAAGTTTATTTCCAATCTGACTCTCTTTAACGCAGACTTTATCTCCTACCTTATAGTCAGGGGGGTCATGCTTAATATCTTTATCGAAGCGTATCAAGGCTTTTTCTTTGCTGCGCTCTTTTTTTACATGCTTTATATTAGCTTCACTTGTATGTTTGTTTGATTGTTTGTAACCGACTCCTTCGGGCGCGATTTTGACCCACTTCCAGACGTCCCAATGATTTGAAATTTGGCAGGTGTACATAATTCCGGTGACAATGCATCAAGAAATTTTTATGTGAAAAAACGAAAAAACGAAATGGCGGCTCCAATATGGCGTACGAGTTTTGTGATTATGGTCCGATTCGCTTCAAATTGGTATCTGAGGGTTTTCGTGGTCGGAGATTATGATTCTTTTAAAATTGGAAAATTCGAGATGGCGGTTCCAAAATGGCGGCCGAGTTTTGTGGGTATGGTCTGATTCTATTCAAAATTGGTATGTGAGGGTTTTTGTGGTCGAATATTATGATTCTTCTGTAAAAATTGGAAAATAAATCGTTCAAAATGGCGTCCGAGTTCGTGATTATGGTCTGATTGTATTCAAAATTGGTATGTGGGTTTTTGGTGTCTAGGATTATGATTCTTTTGTGAAAAACTGAAAAATTCAAGATGGCGGCATCAAAATGGCGGCCAAGTTTTGTGATTATGGTCTGATCAATTCAAAATTGGTATGTGGGGGTTTTTGGGGTCAAATATTATGATTTTTCTGTGAAAATTGAAAAGTTCAAAATGGCGGCCAAGTTTTATGATTATGGTCTGATTCTATTCAAAATTGATATGCGGGGGTTTTTGGGGTCGGAGATTATGATTACCTGATTTGATAAGATTATTCAATTTTTTTATTTGCCAAAAAATATTAAAAATAATTGTTTGAAAAAAAATAAAAAACACGCTTTTTGAAATAAACCACACCAAAAAGTAGGAAATAAATGATGGTTTGAAAAAACTAAAAAACACGCTTTTATAGAAAACCAGACTAAAAAAATATGAAATAAGAAAAAAAATTATTTTATTTAAAAAAAAGCGTGGGGTGCATGGTATCAATAATTATATAGTACATTACACACCTAGGGCAGTAAAGTAAGAAATGTCTCAGTTCACAGATAATTGTTGGCCGAGGCGATACCATGCACCCCACGCTTTTTTTTAAATAAAATAAATTTTTTTCTTATTTTCTATTTTTTTAGTCTGGTTTTCTATAAAAGTGTGTTTTTTAGTTTTTTCAAACTATCATTCATTTGTCCAGCATTCCTAATGAATTCGTTTGCGTCGTAAGGTTGTTCATAATCTGATCGTCTGGAATTTCTTCCACAATAGTTCAGCAAAGCATTAAAGCGGACCTTTACAAATTACCAATTTTATGTTGTTATTCCTCCATGATATTTTGTAAGAATCAGCTGAAGATGGAGCTTTAAAGCTCCGAAACATGTCCTTTTTCAAATAAATTTCGTGGAGATGATTTCGAGTACTTCATTTCATCATACATCCACTCCACTTCGAGCAGAATGGACTTCTACCTTCGTTTAAAAATGAGTATTTGTTGCCCATTCTTTCACACGAATAAAAAAATCAATATGACACTTTTCTGTCAAAACCTTACTAAACTTGCAGGTTCTTTTTTTTATTCCATGTTAATTATTCTCATTTTGGGGAGAATAACATGTTTTTGTACCTTATCTTCCATAGGAAAAAATTATGAACAGTAGTTTTTCTGTATTTTTCTATTTATTAACTGTTCCAAACGTAAATATAGCTATCACCCGAAATTAGGGCGCACGAAGTAGGAGTGACTATCCTTATTTTTATTAGTACCACTGAAATCACATATACCCCAGTCATCTTAGTTAAAATTAGGTAAGAATCTCGGAATTTGAGATACCCAGCTGAATATTTGTATAAACTTGTATTTTGGCATTCTAAAAGTTGTCTCAAAACCTACATTTGGTAGGGTGTACGCGTCTATTAAAGTTTGAGGTCTAAGGTCACAAAAACGATTTTTTGCATATTTTTTGCAAATATCTCATTTTCTATGGGTTTTTCGCTATTTGTATTAATTATCAATATTGTAGAGAATTGAATTCCCTACAACTATTGTTTAAAAATTTTTTTTATACGTTCAATTGTTTTCGAGATAGAGGGCGGAGAGCGCGCGGTTAGAACATTATGTAAAGTCAACCGGTATAGTCCCGGTCAAAACACGCTATATAAAGTTTATTAATTATTGATAAATAAATAAATAATAATAATTTTCATTTTTTATCAACTATTACATTATATTTAATCATTTTTTTCATCAATTGAATCTATCTATTCAATAATACTTACAACCGATTCCTAAAATTAAAAAATAATTGAGGGACAAACTTTAATTACATTTGAATTATATTCTCATTTCCACTAATTATAATTTAAGTAGACAATAATGGAGTACATATTCTTTAAACTCGTTAACTCTTAAATTCTTTCATAACGTTAAAAATTATATTCAGGAATTATACCTGGACATTAGGACCCTTCTTAGTACGAACCTTTCTATTTATAGCCAGTAGGGACAGATGTTCAATCTACTGTATAGTTATGCTCGATGCTCATCTTTTTCAGGGAACCATTTTCTAATAACATTGGTTATTCATTAGTCTTGAATCGTATCTTGGTAACTGCAAGAGTGGTTGTGGTTCGCGTTGTGGATGCAGGAAATCGGGGTTGCAGTGCTCTTTAGCTTGTGGCCAGTGTAATGGGCAAGCTTGTTTCAATTCTTCACCATGCCAGAGCGATGTAAATGAAGACAGAACCTTTGACCCCGAAATCATGGAAGACCTGGAGATAAATGTCGCCGAAGATGATATAGAAGAAGACTTCGAAACACCACAGCGGTTGAAGAAGAAGATAATTAAAATAATAATAAGTTGCAGTTCATGTAATTTTTATTCTATTCAGAAAAAAATGGTATTTTTAATAAAATCATAAATTAAGAATTTCTTTCTTTTTTTTCAATTATTTGAGGAGTTATTAATATAAATTACATTAGAATTAAAATTAATTTAAGTATTCTCCTTAACAATTCTATAACGACACGGGCAGGTAAGTGTTATTAAATTAATTAATACCTAATTAAAAATAGATACGAAAGTAAAAAAATGATTAAATATAATGTAATATTTGATAACAAATGAAAATTATAATTAATTATTTAATTATCAATAATTAATAAACTTTATATAGCGTGTTTTGACCGGGACTATACCGGTTGACCTTACATTATGCTCTAACCGCGCGCTCTCCGCCCTCTATCTCGAAAACGATTCAACGTATAAAAAAATTTTGAAACAAAAGTTGTGGGGAATTTAATTCTCTACAATATTGATAATAAATACAAATAGCGAAAAACCCATAGGAAATGAGATATTTGCAAAAAATCGATATTTGTGACCTTTGACCTCAAATTTCAATAGACGCGTACACCCTACCATATGTAGGTTTTGAGACAACTTTTAGAATGCCAAAATACAAGTTTATACATATATTCAGCTGGGTATCTCAAATTCCGAAGTGAACTTACTAAGATGACTGGACTAATAACACTTCTCACCGGCAGCATTCCCAGCAATATTAATTTCTTTCTATAGTTTGTTATCGTAATCAGACCCGACCATTCACCCTCGAAAATGTAACGCCACTGATACGAAGTTGATCATGGCCTTCTAGATACCAGTCGAGCAACTGTATCCAGCGGATGTGACGCAATCTGAGGATATAGATTTTTTTCAATCCGATCTTGATGCAGGTATCCTCTTTGAAGCAGCGAATAGGCCGGTTCCCACCTTTCAGCTTCACGTTGTTAATTGGATAATTTGTAATGAGTTCAAAACTAGTGAATGGAGGTAACGCAGATGCCTCTTCCATCTCCATTCATGAGGAACTGACTCGTCCGACGTAGTCGAAGAGGATTTTTAATTAAATCTAAATGCTACTATAATTCAATTAGTCCGTTCCGAATTTGTTTCTGTTGCAACGGACAATAAATGAGAAAAGTTAGGCGTAACTGACTAGACGGAACTAATTAAGCCGAATATTCTGATATTCCTCTGTTGTTTACATTGGTTGCATTCAGATGTTTTCAATTTGCTAAATGGATTCATTTGTGCGTGAGTAGAATGTAATTCGGCTTTGAAGTTGAATAACACTAATGAAGAGATTTTTTTCTTGTGGAAATAACGAACATGAAAATCTATGGTAAAGGTCAAGAAAATGAGATCACCCAGTATCTTCGCGAAATTTTCACAGGCGCTTCAGAAGACGATAAAAACAGGATAGCAATCGAAAATTTAGCGCGGAAAAAATAATTTTAAGAGATATGGGCCCCCGAAGGTCCATAAAGAGAGGTTATGGAATATCACGTTTGGAAACGGCAAACTGATTTAAAGAATAGCTTTTTACACTAAAATTTTTTTTTTTTTTTTATGTTCTGGTTCCCACGAAAAGGGATATCCTGTAATGTTCAGAGAACATCGTGGGAACCAAGGGAAAGAAGGTAGGAGTTGGTGTTCTTCTTAAATTTCTGGAGGTTGTATGCCTCGGGGAACACCTCCCTAGGCAATGAGTTCCAAAGCCTCGCTGTTCGTTGGATGAACGAGTCTTTGGAAAGTGATGTTCTGCAGTCTCCAAAGTGACCACGAAGGGGTGTGATGACTGAACTTGACGGGTTAATCTCGAAGAGACTGCCAAAGCAGGAACGATTGTTGATATTTCAGAAGAGCATCGCCCATGAAAATATCTATAAAATAGAGACAAATCGCCAACTTTTCTACGGTGTTCCAGTCAAGTGAGCGAGTTTGTAAGCGAGGCATCACCGACGAAACGAATTGCCCTTTTTTGGACAGAATCCAATAGCCTCAGGATATGTTTAGGTGCCGCGCTCCAAATATGGGAACAGTATCCCAGGACAGGTCGGATCTGTGCCTTATAGATCATAAGCAGCTGAGTGGGGGTGAAATAGCTCTTGGCACGAAACAAAAACCAAGTTTTTGGGATGCACTTTTGGCAATGGACCTCACGTGATTTTCCCAGGAAAGGTTATTGCTGATAGTAATACCAAGCATCGACATGGATGACTTCAGTGGTATGGTTACTCCTGACAAAGTTATGTTAGGCACAGTGAGATCGGCTCTTCTAGAGAAAAGACATGCTTGTGTTTTGTTTGCATTGAATTCTACCAAGTTATTAGATCCCCACTCGAGAATTGTTGCTAAGTCCATATTTATATTATTAACATTTCTTCCTCGTTCATTTCTGGTTTCACGGGCTGATATAGGGGCCCTGGAAGAGAAAGCGGTATGGAGGGTACTATCATCGGCAAAGCTGTGTACTGGACATGAAGTTGCTTTCAACAGGTCGTTGATGTGAAGTAGAAATAGTGTTGGTGCGAGAATAGATCCTTGCGGAACACCAGCATTTATGAGTAGAGTGTCAGATGAAGCTCCATCGACCACTACATGGAGAGACCTGTTTAAGAGAAAACTAGCAAGCAGATAACACAGCTGAGGGGGCAAGCCATAAGACGGAAGCTTGGCGAGGAGTCCCTGGTGCCAAACTCGATCGAACGCCTTGGAGATATCTAATGCCACAGCTAAAGTTTCTCCATACTTTTCAATAGATAGCTGCCATATATGTGAGACGTAAGCGAGCAGGTCACCAGTTGATCTCTGATGGCGGAAGCCATATTGCCTATCGTTGACAATTCCTGAGTCTTCCAGATATTTCATGAACTCGATGTTGATGGCTTTTTCCATGACCTTTGAAATGATAGATAGCAGTGCGATAGGTCTGTAGTTGCTAGGTAGGGCCTTTTTGCCTTTTTTAGGGACTGGCTGTACTCTTGCAATTTTCCAATTGGACGGAAATACCCCCAAATTGTGACAGTGGTTGAACAACTTGCAAAGAACAGGTGTTAGTTCGTGGGCACATTTCTTGAGAACAATCGGCGGGATTCCGTCAGATCCACAGGCTTTGTTGGTGTTGAGACCAAGCAAAATCTTTCTGATAGTACGTTGGCGAAAGGTGATCTCGGGCATGTGACTGTCAATAGGTGTAATGTTCGGGGGTTGTTTTCCCGATGAATCCAGAGTGGAATTTCCAGCAAATAGGTGCGCAAAGATATTGGCTTTTTCCTGGGCAGTCGTTGCTATTGTTCCATCTTCTTTGGATAGAGGAGGAAATGAGCTGAAAGTGAAGTTTCTTCCCACAGCTTTGGCGAAAGACCAAAATGAACGGGATCCGTTAGGACATTCAGCAAGTTTTGATCTTATTTTGGCATTGTGGGCATCTTTTGAGCATTCTATTGTCTCTTTGCATATGCCTCTAGCCTCGACATATGCTGCTCTGGTCTCAGGGCCCGGATTTTTTAGCCATCGATGGTATGCTGCCTGTTTGGAAGCCACAGCTCTAGAGCAGTTTCTGTTAAACCAGGTCTTATCGGATGATGTTCTTCTTTCGGTATTCGGTATGTAAGTTTGCATCCCCAACATGATGATTTCAGAAATTGTCTCAGCACATCGTGTTGGATCCACTGAAGAGAAACAAACTCTCTTCCATGGAAACGCTGAGAAAAACATACGAAGACCTTCCCAGTCGGCCGAATTGTAATGCCACATGGGACGGGGTGGTATTGTGCAGCTCGATGGTAAATGGAAAGAGCATGTTGTGGAGATGAGGGTGTGATAAGAGTTTCCAAGTGGGGCACAAACTTCTATTCTATACGGGTTAGGATTGGTGGTAAGGGAAAGATCTAGTGTATTGGCAGACTGGTTGTTGACATCAGGGATGCGGGTTGGTAGCTCGACCAGTTGTTCTAGACCATGAGTGATGGCGAAGGCCTCGGCTTGACGACCCGCATCATCTGTTTTGTTAGAGAATTTGAGCCAGGCAGCGTTATGTACATTAAAGTCTCCCATGATTATGGTTTCAGCTGTTGGATGGTTCTCCTGAATGTAGTCCAGTTTGAGTGATAAAAACTCAAAGAGGTCGTTATATGAAGGTTCATCAGGTGATAGGTAAAGGCAGCAGAGGAACTTAGTCAGTTTGGTATCAGATAGCTTGAACCACATCACATCAAAGTCTTTCGGTTCCAAACTCTCTTCACGCTGGCATGAAAGGTTAGCCTTAGCGTAGAGGCAGACTCCACCTTTGAACCTGAATCGAGAATGGAGTTCGTAACCAGGACAAAGCATATGGACCTTGTTGGTGGACGAGTTTACTTGTGTTTCTGTTAGAGCCAGAATATCCGGTTTTTTCGTCTGTAGGTGATGGTGGACGTCATTGATGTTCTTGTTGAGTCCGCGGAGGTTGCAAAAATTAATCTTTAATGTTGAGTCCCCTCGAGTACCTCTCGCCCGGAAATCCGAATGGAGAGGTATTTTGCTTCCGGAGTGTTTTACTCTAGGAGACTTCATCATTATCACTATTAGGATGCACCTGAAAATAAAGGAGGAATTGGGGAAAAGGAAAGAGGGAGACCGGAAAGTATCGACCGAACACTGAAACATGGAATGATCCATTTCACAGCACACAAAGTCGATATGGTGGTATTTCACCGGGCGATGAGACCATCTTCCACCTACGGTTATCCTTTTAGTCGCCTCTTACAACAGGCAGGATTTACCATGGGGCTATTCTAAAGCCCACCCCATACAGCTAGAAAATATCAACTGTACACTCATTTAACGTTTAAATAATATTGAAATCACTTAATGTTCGATAAAGTCGTGAAAAAACTCCGATTACATTTCATTTACTTTTTCACATGAAATGTCAAAAATCAAATAATGCTGGTTGCATTGTGCTTTGATCTTTTATGGACATGCCACATTGCCAACTATTTAAATGAATTGAGCCAATCCGGATTTTCGCAAAATTTTCACGAAATTTTCACGAAATAATCACAAAATCATCACAGGTGCTTCAAAACTCGATAAAAACACCTTTCAAAGTTAAAAAAAGTGTCGCTTCTTCAATATTAGAAATGTGTAAATGGGTTCCAACTTGTCTTTCTGTTCGTTAGCAGCATATTTGCGTATTCGTTCGCTCATTAATTTTTTTTCGCAAAATATCCTTGATGTAGACAATAAAATGTATATTACATTTTTTTATAACTGAGGAGTTTTTCAAATTAGCTGGGAGGTTATACGATCCCTGAAAGGGGGCCGACAATTTCATCCATATGAAGATGAACAGAGTAAATTGAAAGATTATTGAATCACTTCACTTCGAAAAAAGGCCATTTACAAGGCCACCAATATTTTTCTAAAGAATTCATATTGCCAAAGACAAGATTAAGAGCGCAGCGAAGCGTCGCTTCGCAAGGTTAATTGGCTTTCATTCAACTTGGATAGCAATGTTAGCCAAGTTAGGTTATGTTGTGTTCCTTCCTTCTAAGTAACTAATTGGTTGGAGCGAGGCGTCACTTTGTAAAGTTGATAAGCATGCTTTCAAATTGGATAACAAGGTCAGTCAAGTTAGGTTAGGTTGTGTTCCATCGTTTTACGTAAGAAATTGGTTAGATAGAAATGTTCGCGAGCGGAGCGAAGCGTTGCTTTATAAAGTTGTTAGCTTGCATTCAACTTGGATAGTGAGGTTAGCCGACTTAGGTTAGATTGTATTCCATCTTTTTACGTAAGAAATTGGTTGGATCGAAGCGTCGCCTTATGAGGTTAATTAGCTTGCATTCAACTTGGATAGTAAGGGTAGCCGAATTAGGTTAGTTTGTGTTCCTACTTTTTACGTAAGAAATTGATTCGATGTTTTCTCCTACGCCTGACATACGAGAAAGCATCCAATCCAAATGTGTTTCTTAGTGCGGTTTACAATCACTTAAAACAAAATAATCTGAAGTCACATTATTTTAATATGTTTGGTAACTTTCTAAATGCGGCACATCAAATTCATGTTTTCAAAAGCTATTAGACACTCCCAAGAAGCGTGCTGATATATTATTTGCATTTTAAACTTCTATTGATACATATATCCATCAGAACTATCAGATCGTCTTTTCATGCTGTAATAGTTATTATTTATATGCTCAATATGTATGTCGCATTCAATTTCAGTACTATTTTTCCTTTTGGTGACATAGGCAACGTCGCATATCAATTAACTCCAAGATTCACGAGATTTGGATAAACATAACATAATCACCAACGTTTGATTTTTGACATTTCTCCTGTTGAATTATATGAAAAGTAATCGGAGTTTTTACATAACTTCATCGAAAATTAGGTGAGTTTAATATTACTAAAACGTTGATTGAGTGTGCAGTTACTATTTCGGTGTGGAAAGAAATTGTTTATATCAGTTTTCAATTTCCAAAAGTGATATCCCATAACCTCTCTCCATGGATCTTCGGGGGCCCGTATTATCTTTTCCGCCCAAAATTTTCAATTGCTATACTGTTTTTACCATGTTTTGAAGCACCTGTGAAAAATTCGTGAAAAAAGTGGGTGATCCCATATTCTTGACCCATTCCAAATCTATTAAAAAATTATGATAATTCGTTTTAATAATTTACCAATTGAGTTTATTCCACTAGCAATAGATAATCGGTTCTCTGTCGTTAGGTTGGTTATCCATATACTTTTTATTTATTGGAAATAAACCACCGATCAGTGTAGTAATCGCATGCTGGACCATCCGGCAAACTATAACAAATGTGAAGCCCATCAAAACATGCTCTCACAATATATGAAGAGAAAATCCACCCCTCGACAAACCAGGGCTCGGAAATGGAAAATAGAGAAAGACGAAATACCAACTCAAAAATGCCAACAAACCCCTTAGGCCAGGGTGGAAAAAGCACAACCAATAGGAAGGAACGAATACAGAACAAATAACCAGGAAGCGCGGAAACTCGTCCAAGAAAGGACACGGGAGTGCCCCCCCCCCGCAACACCTGGCCTACTCTATCATCAAAGAAGTGGAAACCTCAAAAATAGATACCACAAAACTCAAATTTTGACTGACATCCAAATCGCCATACACAAATTGACACAAATTTTACGCCAGTTCACGAGCGCGTCTCCTCGGGACGGGGGCAATAGCCACCAACCCCATCGTGCGGCCCGGTGTAGGGGCGTTGAGCTGGACTTACATACATAACACAAAAACACACGAATAACTTCCAAAGAACGACACAAAAACATCACAAAATACAGACACCCAAGAATTCTCAAACCGCAACATAAAACACAAAACGCAAAAACTTCCAAGAAACGACACAGAAACACCACAAAATACAGACACCCAAGGATACTCAAACCGCTACATAAAAACCCAAAATGAAAAACTTCCGCAAAAAACACAAATTCACGTCAAAACACAGGCACTCAAAATACACAAATGAACTCAAGAACACTCAAATCAAGCATATCCACAAAATCCAGCCCAAAATTTCACAAAGCATATCACCCAAAAATATAACTCAATTAAACTCAAAACTATTCCCATTTTGATTTTCTCAAACTAGTTATTTGGTGCTGTACCTATTTTAAAATACCCGGACTTTTCAAGACCTTCAATTGTGACGACGCATGCGAGTGCAACAGCTATAAACGGAATCTCAAGCCAATATCATGACGGTTTTGAACACCCTATATGCTACTCAAGCAGAACGCTAAACTCAGAAGAGACAAGATATTCCACGATAGAAAGGGAATGCCTTGCGGTCATATGAGCTGTTAAAAATCATATAGTAGAAGATCCGAACCTAGATCGACCTTCACCGAGCTGATAATAGATTGAAACTTATTTTATAATAAATTCAGTATATTAGAAAATATATTAAAAACTAGCAGACTCGGCCACGCGTTGCTGTGGCTGTGGTTTTTTCTTCATCCCGTTATCCCCTTATCCTGTCATCCCGTTTTTTTGTTATCCCGTTATTCCCGTTATCCCATTTTCCTGTTATCCCGTTTTTTCTTTATCCCGTTTTCCCGTTATCCTGTCATCCCGTTTTTTCATTATCCCGTTATCCCGTATTCCCGTTATCCCATTTTCCTGTTATCCCGTTTTTTCTTTATCCCGTTTTCCCTCATCCTGTCATCCCGTTTTCCCGTTTTTTCATTATCCCCGTTATCCCGTTTTTCTATCATCCCGTTTTTTATTTATCCCGTAATTCCGTTTTCCCGTTATCCCCTCATTCTGTCATCCCGTTTTCCCGTTTTTTTGTTATCCCGTTATTCCCGTTATCTCGTTTTTTCTTAATCCCGTTATCCCGTTCTCAATTTATCGTACTACAATATTGCCATCTTGCAACCCTATTGCGGATCTGTGGATAAAATAAAAAAACATAAAATTCGCGATGGAAAAATAGGGGTTGATCATAGAAGGGTGAAAATTGAGGGTTGTACGTATTTTTAAAAAATTAAAAAAATCAATTTACTGAAAAAATAAAATAAAAAATTAAGGGGTGGACCACCCTCAACATTTAGGGGGATGAAAAATAGCCTATCTCTCAAGTTGGAAAAAATTACACATACATGCCAATTTTCATCGAAATCGGTTGACTTGGTGAAGAGTTCACTGGGAACAAACATCAGGACACTGGATTTATATATATTAAGATGGGTTTGGATGAAAATATCCTGGACAGAATATTTTTAATTATTTAAAAAAAATGATTTTTCATTAAATGTTGCAACATCAAGATAATAAAAAAATTTATACTGGACTCAAAGTATGAAACATATAGAATGTGCAGACGTTGGGTTGTCTATTATTTACCTGGACGAACTACTGGGTTGCCAGGTATAAACAGGTACGCACATATGCAACGACGTGGAGTCACTAGATGCCGAATTAAACCACATCAGAGAGGACCTCCACCGGAATGGATATCCGAAGAAACTCCTAGAAGAAGTATTGAAACAACTCCGGAGAACGAAGACATCTGAAGAGCAACAACAAAGCACAGTGATCTGCCTTCCGTACATCAGAGGTGTCTCCGAGAAGATCAGAAGGATCGGAAACAAGTTCAACATCAAGAGCTGCTTTCAATCCGGCAGTACTTTACGGAGTTTCCTGACCAAAACCAAACCTGACAACAAAATGAAATCAGTAAGAATTGCATTTATGACGTTCCATGTGAATGCGGAGATTCCTACATTGGAGAGACAAAGAGACCTTCATCGGTAAGATTGGATGAGCTCAAGAAATGGACTCAACGTGGAGAGACATCAAAATCGGGAATCGCTGACCACGCCTGGACTGAGCACCATCGAGTTCTATGGGACGACGCAAGTGTTCTACATAGAGAGGAGCATTGGTTCAAACGAAGGCCACCTACATCGAAGCCAATAACGCCTTTAGTCAACCAAGCGTTGAGATCAAGAACGTATGGCAATCCCTGATTGCTCTTTCTGGCGGGCTGCAGAGGCGCGAAACTTCACGCACCACCACACCGCGCGAAATTACACGCACCGCTGCATATGGCGGAATTGCACGCATCATTGCGCCGACAGTCATATAAATTGGTAAGTAGCACCTAAACTTGTCAGTATTCACCTGAAGACGATTGCAGATACAAGCATTCGAAACGTCGTGAAAACCTTTTAAATACATTAAGACGATGGACGTCCAAAACGATAGTAATCAGGTATGTCGATGCCAGTTACTTTCACTTGATTGGATAATAGATAAAAATGTATATCAACATAAATAGAGGTTTGCGAATTTTAAAGATTTAAATTTCAACGCGTGTGAAAATGAGTGACAGAGAGATCCGAGGTGAGTATACTGTGTAATAATAAAGGACCGAACATTGCAATCGTGTCTGATGGGACCCTGAGTATAAGAAAGTGCGCATGCTCGGTATGTAAACTATGGAGGGTAGATGTACCTCTACCAAGACATTATTGAAATGGAAGTCAATGAGAAAGAACCTAATGAATCCGATGAATTTGAGAGTCACAATTTTACTTCTGAAGAATCAGATATTGAATAGAAAATATTTATTAAAATTTATTTTTCAATAATATTATTTTTGTACTTATGCTGTTCTGTAATGAAATTTTTAAATATAATACAAGATCTTCAGTAATTCTTTTTTGTTATTTTTTATTTGAATTTTCGGCAGTCCACTTTGTTTCTCTAATTTTTTTCAGGAAGAGCAAAAAAATTTCAAAGTGAGTAATTGATATTTTCATTAATTACCTTATCATATTTTGAGTTACAAAAACTTTTCTATTATAGATATATTATTATACTTATAAGTTATTGTATGTATATACATATATATATATATATATATATACATTTATTTGTTTAATTGATGTTATATCGTTTAATATCTTTGTATTATATTGAATATATTAGATTGTTATGTATTTAATTAATTATTTTGTTTGCAATTCAAATGTCAGTTGCTCCAAAATAACGCATACTGTTTACTAGATGGAGGGTAGTAGAGGTACCTCTACCCTCCATAGTTTACGTACCGAGCATGCGCACTTTCTTATACTCAGGGTCCCATCCGACACGACTGCAATGTTCGGTCCTTCATTATTACACAGTATACTTACCTCGGATCTCTCTGTCACTCATTTCCACACGCGTTGAAATTTAAATCTTTAAAATTCGCAAACCTCTATTAGGACCGAATTTTTCGCAGACAACCCTATATCAACGTGTTCGCAATAAAACAGCGTTTAGGTTGATGTACAATTTTTTCTATTATCCAATCTAGTGAAAGTTACTGGCATCGACATACCTGGCAACCCAGTAGTTCGTCCAGGTAAATAATAGACAACTCAACGTCTGCACATTCTATATGTTTTATACTTTAAGTCCACTATGAAATTTTCTTATTATCTTGATGTTGCAACATTTAATGAAAAATCATTTATTTTTAATTATTAAAAATATTCTGTCCAGGATTTAGCAAACCCATTTTTAATATATTTTCTAATATACTGAATTTATTATCAAATAAGTTTATTCTATTATCAGCTCGGTGAAGGTCGATCTAGGTTCGAATCTCAGACTAATTGGTGTTATCTAGTGGGAACTCATTCTATGATAATAACTGATCACCAACCTCTCATCTACCTATTATCTATAAAAGATCCGAGTTCAAGGTTTGCAAAGTGGAGTATATCTCTGATGGAGTATTCCTTCAGGCAGTAGTAACACAAATGCCGATGCGTTGACCAGGCCTAGAGAAACAGATCATTCAACAACGTCGAAAGTCGCACTCTTAGTCTGAGAGACGGTGGAAGATCGACCTTCACCGATCTGATGACTCGATGAGACATATTTTTTATCAAATATAATTTATAAACAAATATGCCTATGAAAACATGCCTATCGAAAAGTGTTCATAGCTATTTTTAATTGAATTAATTTAAATCAATTTTCTTTCATCACCTTCACTCTTTTGATAACCGAATGAGTTCCATCTCAACTGATAGTTTTTAACACTCAGAATATACCTAGGTAGGCTTGCCTACTTATTTCTGTGCATGGCTACCTGGCAAGCAGATGTGAACAGGTAAGTCAATATAGGTAACTACACCGATCTGTTAACCAATCGAAATTGATATCATAGGTAAGTTAATTAAATTACAAAACCAATCGTATAGGCTTGCCTGCAAAAAATCGTACATAAAATATTATTGCCAAGCTATAAAGTCTTAGAATTTTAGCTATTTGATAAGTGCGAGAGAGAAAGTAGAGCGTCCGAAGTCAGTGTGATCGAACAGGACACAACATAGCAGCTGCACGCTACCTGACCGTTGAATGTATCCGAGTGCGCATGCTCGTGTACATGTGAGTGACAGTGACAGCATTTATTCACACTCGACAGTAATTTTGAACTCCAATTTATTATAACTCTAATTTCAATCACAATTTTTGTATTATTCCATACTATATTCACTAACAGCTATGAAATAATCAAAAATGAATAATTCAATATATTAATAAATAAAAATAAAATAAAAATTCAACAATTCTTTTTTTTCATTTTGAAGCTAAATTATAAAATGTAAAAATCAATATTTTTTATTTAAAATCAAATAAAGAATAATTTATTTATTATTTAAAATCAAATAAATGCCGTAAAGCGGGAAAGAATGAGTGTTACTTTTCAAATTTTAGTATAATAAATTAAAAAATAATCAATATATGAAAAATAAAATTTAATACATTTATGTTGTTAAAAGCGTTTATTACAAAGCATATAAAAGAGTTCAAAATTACTGTCGAGTGTAAATAAATGCTGTCACTGTCACTCACATGTACACGAGCATTTTTTTTAATTTGGTCTCTATAAAAGCGTGTTTTTTGTTTCTTCAAACAATTATTTATTGAAGACGAGCTTTCATCCAAATGCGCCAAAAAATTTAAATTGATTGCTTTGGATGTACGACGTTTAGTTAATAAAACTTTTAATCTCTATTTTATATTTTCAAAATTCCGTGAGTTATAGATTCAAAAGCTTGTCGAATTTTAACAAAAAATCAATAATCTTTTACTAAATCCATGATTTTCGACCCCGAAAACCCCCACATAACAATTTTGAATAGAATCGGGCCATAATCACAGAGTTCGTCTGTCATATTTGAGCCGCACAAATCTCGTCCGCCATCTTGGAGCCGATTTTTTTTTTCCAACAAAATTCCATAATATATTGTCACGAAAACTATGAACACCAGCCGAATTTCACGTAAATCGGACAGCTAGAAGTGGGTCAAATTTAACTTGTTAGATTTCATCACACACATCGGGACAGGCGGAAGTAAATGAAAGCTTGTAAAAAGAAGAGATCTGAGTAGCGGAAGATAACATTTTTATAGAAACAATCCGAAGAAGGGTCTAGTCAATATTCCATATTCATATATGAAGATAATAGTGATAACCACATATAGAGATGTAGCTTTACACATATGAGCTATTGGGAATTCAAAATCAGATGCCAGCGCCAGAGTGGCGAAAATGCAAACCAGACAAATTGATTGTCCGTTTTTTCTACAGGTTATACACTTGTTTTGGTTTTTCTTGAATTATTTCCATTTTGTATTGGTTTCCAGTTTTTTTGTGTGGTGTTTTCCTTTCAAGAATCTAGTGAAGTGGTATATTCAAATTTCAAAACAATATCATTGGCAAAAGCTCACTTTGAAGGAAACAAAGTATGTTGTAATTTTTTTGCAAATCACTATTTTCCGTAGTTTCTGGACAGCTTAGTGAAATCATCTGGAGTTATTTTCATGAATTATTTTGAAAAAATGTCACACACTATTTGTGAATGTTCGAATTGAAAGAAAAGTCACTCTTTTTCCATACTGTATGAATAATCTTCGGTATGTTGGATAAAATCTGTTTTTTCTTTTAACTCCCTCTTTTCTTTCTTCTCAACTCTTTTGAAAGTTATCTTTTAACTTTTTTTTGGTCACAGACGATACAAGAATATTTTGGGAAACTGTATTTTTCTTTAAGTTCCCAAGAGCCCTTCGCCGGTCTATAGACTCACTGAATCCTAGATCTAAGCCAGAACGTTACGTTTATATTCTCACGGTAAATGACGAAAAATGTGCCAGTACAACGGGATCGTTTTGTCAAAGAGTCACATTGAGGCACACAACAATAATGATTTAAACTTGAATCACTCATTTCTTTCACTCGAGGACGTACAAATAGTCAACTGGTAAACCAGAATTTCTTTAACAACAATCACAAGATATTATGCTATGCCTTATTTTTCACCCATGCGATGGTTATCCAGTGGAGTGCATAAAGTTGGAGTTCATGCTCCGAAGGAAGTGCTCAGAATATGATGGGTACGTCATGTTCCCATGAGCAAATGCTCTCTTTTGATGTGAATAATTTTCCAAAACTGGATCAAAAAAGAAATGGGAATGATCGCTTAATTTTATCAAAGCGATACATGGCCGGACAATCGATTTCAAGAGAAGTACGCCAACCTCTCTACAGTTTCTTGGTGCGAATAGATGAAAACTCTGCCATTATTAATGGTATGACATTATTATTGGAAACGTCCTCACCTGACCAAGCTGAGTCTACGAATGAGTAGATCGGCAATTTCTTGAGTACCTACTACTCATATTTTAAAGCAAATCCTCATTTTTATTAACTTAGAAATAGGAGCAGGTACTCCGAATCAATAGTCGAATACACTTAGGAGCAAGTACTCTTGGTTTCCATTGAGTTACTTCTCTTTATTCACATCTAACCGGTGGAGAATTCATTCTCTCAGGAGTGCAATATGCAGTCTCCAGGAGTGAACTGAACATCTCCCAGTTTACTCTCGCAAACAGACGATCTGTCTGGGGCGGTGGATCACCTCCAAGCGTCAAAATAATCGGGTTATGATCAGAGCTCAACTCGGCGAGAACGTGCATGTCCCAATTCCAGAGGATATTCCTGGCCAGGGCAATGTCGAGCACATCAGGTCTACCGTTACCGGCAACAAAAACCGTCGGCTCATCTGGAGCCAACACCTGGTATTCATACCTGTTACTGTGTTGCCACAGTCGCCTACCATTCGTGTTGGTAACACGGCTTCTCTGCACGTGCTTAGCGTTCAGATCACCTGCAACAATAACGGGTTGATCTGTTTCCATCAGAAGCACATCGAGTGCTTCAGGGAGTATTCTATTGTTTGGAGGGTTATAGGCACTGATTAAACGAATAGGACCAATCCTCGTGTCGATAACAATACCTACTGATTTTATATCATGGGTATCATCATTGGAAATGCCGAGCTGCACGTGCGAATGACAGCGTTTTACCAAAATGGCAACACCACCACCCGGACGCCCACTTCGGTCATTTCCAAGCATTTTGTAGTTAGGAAATCTAACAGGTTGTCCTTTAAGACGAGTCTGTTCTGGACAAGACCGTTACAATTCCAACTCGGAAGCTGCCTTCCAGCTGCCTTCCACCCATTAGTTGGGATTAAATTCGATTGAGAATTTTGCAGCAGCTTCTGCGAACTGTGCAAGCAGCATCCTCATTTGATCCAAAGTGGAAAGAATGTCTTTGGGGCTATTTGTGATTTGAGCTGATTGAGCAGGGGGGGCGCCTTGGGCAGCCGCCGCATATGACACCTCCGCTTGTGTCTTACCCAAATTTACGGGGAAATGTCTTCTTTCGTACTGATTTGAAGCAGGGTCCACCCTGCGCCTTAACCGAGGACATTTGGGACATCCCCGATAATTTGCCGTGTGACCCCCACTACATGTCGCACACTTGGCCGGTTCATCACGAGACTTTTGGCATTCCCTCGTAATGTGATTCTCACCGCACTTCATACAAGCAGGAACGGCACAGCAGTTCATCTGACAGTGGCCGAATCTCTGACAGCGGTGGCATTGGCCTACAGAGGCCCTGGGTCTCTGTGGCTCAGCTGTCACTTAGACGTTCAAAATATCTGTGACTTGGAAGATATGTTTTTGTACTTTATCTAAAAGAACTAATACCATTGGCAAAGGTGTTTTTGATGAATTCAGTTTTCGCATACGGACCACTGAGTCCGGGGCGAACCCCCTCTCAATCAGCTCGTTATGGATGTCATTACAATCTAAGAATTCAGGGACTCCCCTGAAGACTACTCTCAATTTTTTATCATCAGGTAGACTATAGGTGTGAAAAGTAATACCTTGATCTTTAAAAATACTGGATATTTTTCTGTAGTCTTCAGGAGAGTTTGGAAAAATCTTGATCCCGTCAAATACATTCTTTGACAGTTTGTTCAATTTAATATTATTACTTTTGAATAAAGAATTAACAGTGACCCACTTGTTTCTATCTCTGACTGTGATAGGAGGGACGTTTTGTCTTCTGAGTGTATCTGGAGTCTGCTCTGTGGGTGAAGTATTTATCGCGTTGGAACAAAACAATCAAAACAAAAGTTCTCGCCTTCATCGGTACCATCTCACTCTACCAAAATCGTTTGTGGTTAAATCAAATTGTTTCTCTGGAAAGTCGATAGAATATAATACTTCATCATATAGGATATGTTATATATACCTAACCTAACTCATACACGTACATATACATACACAGTGATCAAAACCTAGAATAGAAGTAGAGAAGAAAAATATGTATAAAAATTTCCAGTAGTCTATGTTCCATACAAGTACTCGTCTATGCTAGAGGAACACGATTCAGTAAGGAAATCCTTCAATTTGAGTTTGAAGCTGTTGTTGATTGTTTCCGATTTCATACAGTCAGGAAGTCGATTATAAAATTCAATACTTATGTAGTTTGGACACTTTTCGAATAGGGCTGTTGAGTGCTTTGAAAGTCTAAGTAGATTTCCATGTCTGGTGGGATAAGTATGGAAGTTAAAATTTGGGCTGAAATTTCCTATATTATTTTTCAGGTATTGTAAAGTTTTATAGATATAGATGGATGGCAGAGTCATTATTTTGTACTTTATGAAGTATTCTTCGCAGGACTGTCTGTGGTCAAGGTTAAATAATAAGCGCATCACATGCTTTTGGCATATAAATACTTCATCGGTTCCTACTTCACTTCCCCGAAGACCGGTGTTATGAGAGATATGTGGGTAAATAATTGCATAGTATAGATTTATCAGTTGTGGAGTTGAAAACATAGTTTTCAATCAAAGAATCGCAAAATAACCACTGTTTACTTTTTTTGCGTATTTGGCTAATATGTGTCACCCGACTCATATTGCTTTCTATGTGTAACCCTGAAAATTTTGTACTTGAGGATAAATTGATACATTCCTCGTTTACATATACCTCGAATTTTCCATGAGTTCCGATTTTTGAGTGGAACTGCATGCAGACGGTTTTATTGGGAACAATAAGGGAGTTTTTTCGACACCATGATGTGAACTGATTCGAGAGAATGTTGAGCTTTACCGACCATTCCTCAGAAGAATTTGCCGATGTCGCTATTAATGTGTCATCAGCATAAAAAATAATGCTTTCCGAATTGATGTCTTTGGGCATATGATTTATACCGGGTGATTCTCTAAGACCGCTCACCCCTATAACTTTTTTATTATTGAAGATAGAAAAACAAAATTTGGGGGTTGTGTATTATAGTTCAATTTACATTTTTTGATGTATTTACTTGCATTGCCGTACTTCCGGTTTGACCGGAAATTACCCCAAATTTTGATTTTTAAATGGGACATCCTATATATTTTTAATTATTTCGATCAGGAATGACATTCTATATCCAATAAGACCTCACTTGTCAATATTTGACAAATAAAGTAATTTTTAGTCCAATTTTTATTATTCGATTTAGAATGCCATGGATCGTGTAAATCACTTCATTCTTGATCAGGTAACATGGGAAAAATACGACTTTGAGGCTTTCGACTTCACAGTCATTTTGAGAATTATTCAAAATTCGCAAATATGATTTTTTTCGAATGGAAAAGGGGTGGTTTGTCGTTTTTGTGAAAGATAACTTTCTTACGACTAATTTGATACCACACACTTTCACTTCATTTTCACTATTTTTCTGAATAATTGCAAGAAGCGATCATACCTAATAACAAATAATACGTATTCGGTATACTCATGCACTGAGTCCTGTTATTCTAGTTATCCGTGACAAACAATTGAAGCTGTTGCTAGGACTGCCTGAACAAATAGGCTAATGAATATGCTGTCACTTTTAAAAATGTATTTGTTGGGTGGTTTATAATTTGATATGAAAAATCATACTAGAAACGGAAAAATGGACATGTTGCTAATTTACGGAAAAGCAAAAAAGAATGCAACTGATGCAGCTCGAATTTATGCTCAGAGACTCCCTAATCGTCGTCATCCCACTCGGCAATATTCTCCAAAACTGGAAAGGAAAATGCGAAATGAACCAGAACAAAATGCCAATAAATTTATCGTCAGTGAAGAAAAAGAAGTAGACGTGTTGGCCTTTGTTGAAGGGAATTGTACGGCGTCAATTCGCCAAATTGTTTCTGAGTGTGATATGAAGTTATTCGTCCGTTTGGAGAATTCTTCACAAATATAATTATCGATCATTCAAGTATCACCTACACCAACATCTTTACGATAACGATCACAACTCAACTCATTGCAACTGGTTTTTGATAGAGAAGATGTACGTGTTCCATTTAAAATTATTTATCCAAATAAAACTCGATTGACCAACTTGGGTGTGTTCAATCGGAATAATAGAAGGTACCTACTGGTCTCGAACAAATTTACATCTGATGCAAAAGAAATTTTCAAGAGCGATTTGGTTTCAAATGCTGGATGGGTATCATCGGAGGAGAACTTTTGGGGATTTCCATTGAAGATTTGCCACTGGCCAACCAAGTTGATATCCATTTTCAACAAAGTACATTTTCAAGTTGTCATATTTTTTCGTAATGTTTTATTTCTTTTTCATATTCTAGATCACCAGATCTTACTCCACTAGATTTTTTTCTCTGGGGAACAATTAAAAATCAGGTGTTTAACACAGCCTCAGCTACTCGTGAAGAACTGGAGTATAAAGTAAGGGTGGCATTCAAGATCATCACTACGGAACAGCTAATCAATGTGGTGCGCGCAACAATTGAAGAAGTTGAACTTCAAGGAGGAGGTAATTTTGAAAATTTAGAACCTTAATGCACTAATTTGCCATTTTTGAATGATCCTTAAAACGACTGTGAAGTCATAAGCCTCAAAGTCGTATTTTTCCCATGTTACTTGATCAAGAATGGAGCGATTTACACGATCCATGGCATTCTAGATCAAAACATGAAAATTGGAATAAAAATGACTCTATTTGTCAAATATTGACAAGTGAGGTGTTGTTGGATATACAATGTCATTTTCGATCGGAATACGTAAAAATATATAGGATGTCCCATTTAAAAATCGAAAGTTGGAGTCATTTCCTGTCGAACCGGAAGTACGACAAAGCAAGTAAATATGTCAAAGGATGTTAATGGCACTATAATACACAACCCACAAATTTCGTTTTTATATCTTCAATAATAAAAAAGTTATAGGGGTGAGCCAACTTGGAGAATCACCCGGTATAGCAGAAAAATATCAAAGGGCGCAGGATTGATCCTTGAGGTACCCCAAGATTCATCTCATCTCTAATCATCGACTTTCACGTATATTTTCGTAAGACCACAACCAGCCAGAGAATTTTCCACGGAAACCAAGGCTTTCCAGCTTGTTCATGACCACATTCGGGTTCATCGTGTTAAATGCCTTAGATAGATCAAAGAAAAGAGCCCCGACACATCTTTCCTGATCAAATGGAGTACGGGTACCTCCAAGTGTTCCTGATTCCTAGAAGAATGAGATATTTCTCAAATACGTGCTAAAAACTTAAAAAACATATAAATACTGATTCTATACTTCTTTGTTTTCAACTACTGAAAAATGTGTGTACTTTTTTCTAGAACTGTAACTTTATCTACAATAAGCTCCAGATTTTCTTTCTAGCATTCTCTCTCATTCATTTTTGAGCTTTTTAACAACAGATTGACTTTATTAGCTCAGTTCAATGAATTATCATGTGGCTCTAGGTCCCCAACATAACATAAAATTACAAGAAGGAAGGATATTCTTATGATAATGTATCGTTTTAAAATTGCAATGAGTCTGATCAAATCGAACGTATTCTGGAATGTACTACTACTCACGTTGGCAATGCCTATATAACTAAATAAAAATGCATTGAGAGAGAGAGAGAGAGAGAGAGAAAGAGATGTGTATCGTTAAAAATTTCGGAAGGAACTGGTGCTCTTCAGAATAACATGAATAGCATTACCTTATACAGAAATGGTCAGGTCATTTACAGACATTAGTCCGATCATCCTGGGTAATACCCATCTGCGATATACTCTTGACAATTTTATTTCGTCTAGCCCCATAATATCTTCATGGTCGAAAAATATAATATTTCAATGCTTACCGGCGTGGGAGTTCAACATAACCCTTTGAGAAAAAAATGCTCCCCAGGCATATCTAATTCCTTATACATTGCAATATTTTCTGTTGATTTGTCTGAAAATATGAACGGGGTGTTCATAAAATCAAATGTGGAAACATATGCGACTCAAAAATAAACTTTAGTCACTATAATCCATCGTTCAAAATAACCTTTTGTGGGGTATTCATGTTGAAAAAAAAAACATCCTCATTTGAATTTTGAATCGAAATTTTTTTCTGTTAATTGAAAAGTCCACGATAAAAATGAAGTTATTCTTGTGAATATCTAACAGAAAACAACTACTTCCCCGGATAAAGCCACGCTGGACATTGAACTACATTTGTTATTATTTTGAGATGACCCTAGCTAAACAAAAATAAGAAAGTAAAATTTGTTTTTTCCAGTCTCAATTAAGAACTCATATAGTTGAATGAGATAAAGAAATTTTTTTTCCAAAAAAGAGCACTCCCCAGAAATCATTTGTAACATTGATGCAAGCCTGTTACCTAATCATTACCTAACATTACATAAAATTACATTCAGAGAACCATCATTCGAATACCTAAATGCCATTGTATGTCGATAAAATAACTTATTCACCATTTCCTACCTAATTAACTCCTCTTGAATTATTTTGAGTATTTCAACTGTACTATAAAGCGACTGATACTCTCCAACCACCCTATATTCGGGTTGGTATCTCACCGAAAAATGGTAATAAAATCCCAGAAGGAAATATTTTGACAAAACAATATATCTCTATGTAAACGCCGAATTCCCAAAAAGAAACATTTGCTCTCGAACAGACGCTATACGATTTACTACACTAACTTCTGCTATTTATTCAACATTTCAGGATGTCTGGCAATCATCAGCTCACGGAGTAATAAGTAGTATTACAAATCTCGTTTTGATGAACTCTGCCTGGTTGTCACTTTTTTCTAAGAAACGTGCTGGGAAAAATGTCACTTTTCGCTCCTAGTTTCTAGTTAATTCGCACGGGCGTTGTAGGAATCATCACTAACTTCAGTTCGAGAAGTGGCATTCCTAGTTGTGATTATCAGTATTATTTTGAGTCTATGGGGACCTTGAAAATTAAATATTACTTTACTCATCTTCTAATTAATCATTATCTGCTTGACCCACCCTGTAGTAATGAGGGGCAAATACTTCTAAACCGGTCTGCAGGTGATCGACCCGAATGAGGTGGTTAATGTTTATCTATTGAGCAACAATCATTTGCATAGTAGGATTTTGCTCGAGGATTCAATGCAATGTCCGTCGAGGCATTAGCCATGGAAGTAGATGTTTCCTTATAAATAGTCGACTCAACAATTGTACGGGTAGTAGGAGAGAGCAGTCTTGAGGATTAAGACATTTTTCATGTTCTCGATACATCAGTCTTCATGTATTGGTACAATGTATACCCAACTATAAAACTACATTTATTTATTTTTGTGGTTCATCAATATCTGATCCAATCATGTCCTGAAGGGGCCAATAACAGAAAAGCATTCCAAATCATAGGACATTTTACAGTGGTATGGACACCCAATACGTTTTCGAACGTGAACGCTTTGTTTGATTAATCGTTTATTCAATTTCCTGAAAGGAAATCCAGATCAGTTGGTTCAACGTAGAAGTCTCCTCAGATCTTGTTAACAATGAATTGAAGGAATAGATGGGAACAAAGATCATGAATATTTATCAATTCTCGGTGAAATGTAGATTGTTGATAACTGTTCGCATTCCATTTTTTTGTCACAGTAAACATCATAATCAAATTATCATACATCTTCAACCAAGTGATAAACTGATGCTCATTCACGGAAACGTCGTGAGCCATTATTGTTATTATTACGTTTGGAATGATAAATGCTATTGTGTAACTATCCATCACACGTATGTATGTGAAACGGGTATTATTATAATTCAACCCATAAAAATCGAGTATGCGTGTAATTCATAAGGATTAGTTACACCTTGTTTGTTTATGCAGACAGTTGATTTATCATTGAAAGTATAGCTATTGGGCGAAAATTATAGTTCAGTTGGGCTGAAAATGTTCGCAACTAGACTGAAGTGTGACTGTTTTGTTGAAGATAATAACTACCTGCATAAAACTGGAAGTTCATTCTAGTGATAGTAAAATTGTGACCGGAGTGAGTTATGAAAAATATTTTAGCAAACATTGCAAGGCATAATTCCTACTACTGCATTTCTCATGTTTATTGTATTCTTAATGAAATTTGGAAAATCGAATGTTTTGAGCACCTTAAAAAAATCGTTTGTAACCAAAAATTCTAATTACAGGGCTTATCAAATCACTATACAAAAACAGTGATAAAACAGAAATGGTTTTGTTTCTGATTTCGTATGTATCGAAAATAATAGAAAAAATACTCAAAAAATAATATTCAACTTTTTTGATAATCCTTATATTATTTGAAAAATCCAACTTATACATATTTGTCGATCACCAGAAACTTCAGAAAAAAAATGTTCCTACAGAGTGAGAGGGAATATACAGTGCGTTCATAAAGTGTGGAAATGCTCGATTATCTCACGAGTTACCTATTCTTGGAGGTGAAGCTCGGACAGGTCGATTTTTTTTTCGCCTTCAAAAAAAAATTTTCATTGTTACTAACCTACAAGATATAACGTCATCGATATTTTTTTAACTTGAAAGGACTTATTTTTATATCAAAAATCAACAGCCCATATTTTTCTGAGTTCAATCATGCCACATACGTCATATGTTACATTTTGAGTTACAGTATACTGAGTATAAAGGAAATAGGTGCTCTTATTTCTCATTTATTTATTTTGCAACGAAAATATTGAAAGTAGTCAGTAAATAGTAAAAATAAACAAAAAGCACATTAACAACAAATGCTCACGTTTGTTTGAAGGTTGTAGACGATGTGGTAACTTGATTACTATTGTTTCGGACGTCCATCGTCTTAATGTATTTAAAAGGTTTTCACGACGTTTCGAATGCTTGTATCTGCAATCGTCTTCAGGTGAATACTGATTACCTGACGATTGCAGATACAAGCATTCGAAACGTCGTGAAAACCTTTTAAATACATTAAGACGATGGACGTCCGAAACAATAGTAATCAACAAATGCTCAAATTGAGCTCCTTGGGTTGGGGATATTGTCAACTAAGATCTGACGAATTCTTGGGTTAAGTTTGACAACATCGACAATTGACAATTCGTTGAGCTTCAGTTCGAATTATCTATTAGAGGTCTCTCAAATCAGAATATCGGTCTGTGTATACTCCACTCTTCAAGTAACCCCAGACAAAAAATCTATAGTAGTTAAATCTGGGGACCTAGCAAGCCAGTCAATGTGACCGGATCGTCCTATCCAGAGCAAAAAATATGTTTTGAAAAGAACAATTGATTGCAAAACATTTTGAACTCTTGTGTTTTGTTCGTTAAAGCAAAAGTTTCCTAATAATTGTGCAACATTGTGCATGAACGGATCTTCTGTAAATGGAATGGAAAAAATCTAGTAGGTAGCTGTCACGTTTTGTTTGCACAACTTCTGACTTCAATCGTAGTATTTTAAAATAAGTCCGCTTGTTTCGACTTCTAATGTAGGCATGTTTTGTCTCAATAAAATATCAAATTGAAATACAAACAAAACAAAATCATGTGTATTACAACAAAGAAAAAGGCAACAAGATCAACCGGAACGGAGTTATGAAAACTGCTCGAAATGACCACCTCCAACCATTAAATAGATTTTTTCGATTTCATTTACAGAAGATCCGTTCATGCACAATGTAGTATTTTTTTTTTCATCAGCAGTGTTAAAAAAGTTTTTCAATGAATTGTTCTTTTTAACACATATTTTCAAATTGAGAAATTTTGTTTCGTTCTGGTAAAAAATGGAATAGGGGTTGCATGTTTCACCCCTTCAGAAGATAACAACAAAATTAAAAAAATATTCATAATTTCTCCAACTCTCCAGCAATTTCAAGGAAAAAAAATATTTTTTACTCATTTTTGGAAGCGTGTAACTTTTTAAGGAAAGGCCTAAAAGCTTTTGTTTACATGAAAAACCCCCTTTAATTTTCGACAAGAAATCATCCCCTGAAAACTTTCGCACTTATTTGCTAACACCCTGTATGTAATAGTGTTCTAAATGCAAATTCAGAAGCAGGACAAGAAGCGATTCGAAATTTGCTTCCCAACTGAAAAATATCTGAAATAATATGAACTATTGAATTATTCAAACTGATTCAATATTCTCACTACTAAACAATAGTTTCTCTATTTGTACATCCAATTATATTTAGAACATTTCAGATAGGCACTGACTATGGCCAACGGCCGCAAGCGCTTTGCTTCAATAAACAAAAAATTCGCACGAAATACTGAATTTCGATTCGAAATCATCGTGTATACAGCAGTATTTGATTTTCATTGAGTAGTTATTGTTCACATGAAATATTCATTATTTTATTAACAATCAGTAGGATGGCCTATTTTCCACAAACTGAATTGTGTTATCGTCTGATTTGTTGAAAATATAAACAGAGTGTTCATAAAATCAGATGTGGAAAAATCTTTCTATCAATATTCAATTGAGAATGTTTCCCTTTTCAATGTGTTATCGTCATTGAGTAAATAAAAAAGCCATGTATTCTCGAAAAACAAAATATATTCTACTACTATAGTGATTGAATATACTTGATATCGAAACTTTCGTCTGACGCAGCCTATCAATTCTTCTGAAATAGTTTCCAATACATTTCCATTGTTCATAACATCCAGCTCGCTAATATAAGTGAACTAATACAACTTCGAGTAAAAAAAACAGACATTTACCGGATCGTGATTGCATTCCAATAACATATATTTCACCAATATAATTAGGTCAGCAGCTGGATTATTATAACAATCGTTAATTATGGGTTGTCTCAGTGAAAGGAATTACAATGCACTTAGTGTTATCCGGTACATTAGAATTTGCTATACATGGTGTCTCAAAAGGATCTGGAGATATTACAGTATGGAGTATGGACTAAAATCACATTTCGTTCTTAGAACGTTACTGCAGTTGATGGGGACTGAAGAAGACATCTGCCCTACAGAAGGTCGGGTAGAAATGATTTTGTTTTTTCTGTAATGAACGTGAACATTCTTTCAGAAAAGGTCCAACTCAATATTTTCACAGTAACATTATATAGCGAAATCTCCTAATTGAGGTGATTTTTCTTGTCACGAAAGTTTTTTTACTGCCACTGTGGCATGCATTTGTATAGACTTGATCATTTCGGGTCAATTTGTGAGAATTATGTTCATTATGACCCAAATAATATCGCCCTCATCAATGAATATCGTAATTATAAGAAAACTCTTGACAAAATCACCAAGGATACCAAGAAGCATATTACAGAGACCGTCTTGTAGAAATAGGAAATGATTCTAAAAATCTCTGAAAAACTATTGATGATGTATTGACCAATGAAAAATCTTCACCTATTAAATCAGTAATATCCAAAAACAATGAACAAATAACCAAACCTATCGAAATAGCCAACAACTTCAATGAATATTTTATCTCGGTTGGAGTTGATATGTAAAAAAAAATCTATAAAAATAAACAATATTTGGAAAAAAGAATGGTGTGCAACCACTCATTACTCCTACACCCTGCAACAGAAAACTCGCACCAGATTTTGACAAAAACTTCATAATCTCCGACCCCGAAAACCCCTACTTACTAATTTTGAATCAAGTCGGACCATAATTACAAATCTCCTCCGCCATCTTGGAGCCGCCATTTTATTTTATTTTTCCCAACAATAACTCTATAATGCTTTTCACCGGAATTATGAACATCTGCCGAATTTCAAATCAATCGGACGGTTATGAGTTTGTCAAAATTCACTTGCAAGATTTGACCCCAACGAACGAACTAACAAGGGAAACTGAATAAAAGCTTGTGAAATAACAAACATCACTGTTTATGTTATGAAGAGTATGATAGTATATTATGATACAAGTATATAAATGAGCCTTTAAAGTACGCGCAACGAGTTGGTGGGCACGACGCAGAGCGGAGTGCCCTCAACGTGTATATAGCAATTGTTGTTTACACGCTTATTTGACAGTTCATATGATTGATATGGAAGTTGGACTCGTTTTTGTAACCTAGCAACCTTTGAAACACGGCGTGTTTTAATCTTGAGATTTCGCAAACTTTTTCTTTCAAAACACGCACGCTTTTCAGTTCATAAAACAAGGAATATGATGCAGGTATGATAAAAAATTATGTTCAATACTTCAAATCAAACAGAAATAATACTCCCTCCTGGACTATTATTCTTTCAAAAACTGAACTTTGATGAAAAATGAAAGAAAATATTAATGAAAATTGGAAAGAGAGAGAGAGAGGTTTACCAAAATCATATAATATGCGTTGAAATTGAAAGGCATTAATCCTTATATAAAGACAATATTCCGAATCAGACGAATCATTCAATATTATGATGTTTAGTTGAACGGATGAAAAAAGAGAATATTAACATTATTTCTAAAAATCTTTATCACTTAAGATTATCTTAACGTATTCTACTACTTCTCCTCTTTGATTGGAAATAATTAATTTGTTTTCCATAAATGCCCAAAATCTGGGGCGAATTATTCACATAGACTATTCAAGAAACACAAAGTTTGAAATCCCAAATAAGTACAGCTTCATTCCACTACCTACACAAGTATATTCTAGAATACGGTAACCTATAACGAATTCTCCACCATGAAAGTTTTCATCATTTTCCGGTTCCCAGCATGTAATGATATTCAATTAAAACTACTCAAGATATTCTTTTCTACTACACTGGATCCATCAGCAATCAAGTGCGCTTTTATATTTAAGAGGAAGTGTTGTGGTATTCAAAAAGTAATTTACATTGATGTTTTTTTCCAGAGAATATTCATAATAACTATGTTTGGACTAATATCCAGTATTTTTTTCTCATTTTATCTGTGTTGAAATATTTGAATTCAGTTTAGGTCCAATTTGTCGAAAACAAAAATGGGAGTTAAAATATATTTGCTAAATACTAAAATTTGATGTATAAAATTATACGGGAACACAACATACAGGGTGTTAGTGAATAAGTGCGACAAACTTCAGGGGATGATTCTGCATGAAAAAATAATGCCAATATATAACTTCTGTCTGCAAACGCTTCGTTTTCCAAGATACGGGGTCTTAAAGTTTTTCTTAAAAACTGACTATTTATTTATTGCTCTGAAACCGGTCGAGATATACGAATGAAATTTGGTGAGTTTCAAGAGGTAGTTATTGCGCATTTTTTGGCATGCCATTTGGAATTTTATGTTCATTATTGGCGGGCGTACGGGTAATGATCTCAATTTTTTTTAAAGAAAAAAATGGTACGCCACTGAGATATTTCAAAATAAAAATCATTTTTTAATTTCTTCTTCAATTTTTGACAAATAATCTCACATGCTTTTTTTTATGGGACGCCGTTTTTATGCAAAAAAATAAAATATCTTAACGCGTATTTGTCATTACTTCAATACATTACCTAGTAGCGATGCTAGTAGGCTACTGTCAACATTCTGTTAAATACGAATATTGCAACGGAATGTCAAATCAGCGTTTCTTTATTTTTGAGCTTTTAGTTTGGTATAACATTAATGATAATAAGTAATTAATTTTTCTTTTATCGAAAAGAATGGAAAATTATACAAATGCGGAATTGTCAGTTTTCAATCCCTTCAATGAAGAAAAACTCCTTTCAGCAGATGCCCTACTAGCAATGTAATCAAAATATAAAGACACTTTTTTATCAAGGGAAATATGTTAGCGTCACAGGATTTAAAAAGAAAAAAATAAAAACATTCAAAAAAATGATAGTATCATCTGAACACTTGAAAGAATGTAATTTCGTTGGAAAGTGATGTTTTCATTGAATTTTGATAATGTGAGGCTATTGTTAATGAAGTAATTTTTTTGAAACCACCAATTTTATTTAAACCCGAATAGTTGTTCACAGAATGACTCCATAATTTTTTTGCTTCCTGGAGCACATTTCACATAAATACTCAATAATATCACGCTATAAAATTGTTTAAAAGTTGATTATTTTGTTAATTATAAATTTCTGAAGTTAACAAAATATGAGAAATTGAGTAAATATTATATAGATTATTATAAAAATAGCGTTTTTATAAAATATTTATGATCAAATGGATAAGTTGAATATTGAAAAAAAATATTTATGAGGTTGCTAAGAATTTATTATAATAAAAAAAAATAAAAAAATCCAATTTTTTTTCATTGTTTATTTTTTATTATTATTTAAATAATAAATTAAGTTTTTTTTCTTTAAGATTGATAATTGGTTATCCTCTACCTGAAAAGATGTTTTTTATAAATAATTTAATTGTTTATTCACTTGACAATTAGTTCTTAACAAACTTTGACATTTTATATCTTTGATAATCATAATAAACTCTTAACAACCTAATGCAAAAAATCATTTTTTAAAAATATTCAACTTATCCATTTGTTTATGAATATTCCATAAACATATAGCGTATTTTCTTAAAGGTTGGAAAATACCTTCTTCAGACATAAAACTGAAAATAATATGAAATATCGATGGAAAAATTGACAATATTCAGTCGATTTCTCATATTTTGTTAAACGACGAAATAAAAAAGGAGGAGGTTCTCTAGTCGACGCGTATTTTTTTTATGTTTTATCACGCATAACTGAAATCCACCCCTAAGGGTAGCAAAATGAAGGATATTGATCACTCACCCTCTGAATTCTGGTCTGTTAACCGATTCTATCAGCTATAACTTTGTACTGGGATCTTCGATTTGGATGATTTTTTTTTTTTCAGATAAGTTATACCTTATAGTTGATCATATTTGGATTTCAAATGGAATAATCCACCCTTACGGGTAGAAAAATAGGGGACAATTGATTTCTCACTTGTGAACATCGGCACACATATGTAGTTGACAATGACAGATCGCTAGTGTCATTATCACAATGAATATATTCTATGAGAGGATGGAATGATATACAAAGTAATGGAATAAACTAACCAGAACAACAAAAATAACAACAAATAGTAAAAGAAGATAATCATATTATTTAACTGGTAATAGTTGAAGTAAGGTGGGTAAGTAAGTATTTTGGAAGTAATAAAAAAACAAGCTGTTAGTAATTAGTAGATTTCAGCCACAAAAAATTTAAAAATAAAAACTTTTCAACAAAAAATTAAACCGACAAAATACGAAGCTGAAAAGTAAAAACTGAAATAAACCTTCTTGGTCCCAATAACTAAGCTCCTGTAAGTAACTAATTTTGAGTCGGCGCCAAACAAAAAATCAACGAAGATCATTAAATTACTTCAAAAAAATTATCAGAATGTCACCGCCCAACTCGCTGCCATCATTTTATGCCTTACCTAATTCATTTGCTTGTTTGTTTGGCGCCGACTCAGAGTTAGTTACTTACATCAGTTTAGGAGCTAAGTTATTGAGACTAAGAAGGTTTGTTTTATTTTTTACTTTTCAGTTCCGTATTTCGTCGGTTTAATTTTCTGTTAAGAAGTTTTTATTTTGCAATTTTTTGTGGCTGAAATCTACTAATTACTACCTACTTGTTTTTCCATTACTCCCAAAATACTCACTTACCCACCTCACTTCAACTATTAACAGTTGAATAATATGATCATTCAACTTTAGAAATGTATAATTAATATAGATAGTGACTAAAGTTTATCTTTCAGCCGCAGATGATTCCACATCTGATTTTATGAACATCCCGTTCATATTTTCAACAAATCAATAATAATCTACGTTTAAACAATTTTATAGCGTGATATTATCGAGTGAACATTTAAAATGTGTTCCAGGAAGAAAAGAATGTATGGAGTCGTTCTGCAAACAATTCGGTTTCGAATAAAATGGGCGGTTCCAAAATAACTTCCTAATTAACAATAACCTCACATTATCAAAATCCAATGATATATTTTTTTATCGAAATTACATTATTTCAAGTGTTCAAATGATACAATATATTTTTTTTAATCATATTTGTGTTCTCGACATAGTCCTAACAACCACCGCAGATTTCCAAGAACAAACGAACAAGTCTAGGATCGATTTTTGGAAAGCCACCTAAGACCAACATTGGATGACTCCATCCGAAAACCTAGCTGCTGGGAGAGCGGAGAGTTGGGAGGTCTGGAAATCTCTGAATAGACTCCGAACCGGAACTGCAAGATCTAGGGTCACCCTGAACGAATGGGGATACCCAGTGAGCTCCACCCTATGCAATTTTGGCGCTCCCCAGACGACTTCACACATGTACGAATGCCCGCTGTGCCCCACCCAATGCACCCACGAAGATCTGATGTCAGCTCTACCAAACGCAATCGACGTCGCCCAATACTGGGCAAGACATACTAAGGCTTGATTTCACCAACCTCTTTAAACGAGTTTTGATCAAATTAAACTTAGATTAAGCTTTCTACACGTCATATTGGATTTCACCAGGAACTATAAACCGCGTTTAGTTCTAAACGGCGTTTCCACTTAAAACGGGCTGAATTTGGCCAGTTACGAAGTTAAACGACGTTTAGTTCATTGGTTTCGTGCACGTTTGACAGATGGTTGACATTGGAGGTAAAACTAAGATGTCTAAAAGCATGGTGTATTCACTTATACCTGTAAAATATTGGGACAAACTGGGCGACAACAGCCCACTTGATAAAGGGAGTTATCCAGAGTTTCAGATGGCGCCGACGTCGTTTCTTGTCATAATTCAGTAAACTGCAATTACAGACCACACAGGGTGTTTTTGTGATTTGTGTCTCCTGATCCGTTCTGTGATTGTGCTTTTGTCGCCTTTGAGGTTATGTCAATTCGTTGTGAAATATTTTGAGGTTGATCGACCGATGTAACATATTTTAGAACGAACTATTCCATGTTATTATATATTGTCAGTATTATATATATAATAACCCTGTGTGTTATATAGAATTTTCGAGGGGGTTCCGAAATAATTCTAATTATGTACCGTACCAATTTATTTTGTATGGTTAATTTTCTATTGATACAGCTCCACCGAGTTGGTACTTATGTATTTCTGTCCCTGTTTGCTCGTGATAAAAATCGTATGATGGAGCGGATAGCTTTCAAACCAATGGAAGTACGGGAGATGTAATCTCTTTCGCTTTCTGAAAAATCTATATTCTAGTCTGAAGGAAGTGTTTTGCGACATATCTAAAGCTTTTGACTGTTAGGTAAGCTTCATCTCTACAGCTTCAGAGGACGAAGCTTCAATTGGTTCGAATCCTATCTGAGTGAAAGAACCTCTCAGCTTTTGGACAAATTAAGAGGTGTTCACTATTTTGGCAGACAACACGACTATCTTATCGCAAGAACTCAAATTACCGTCATATAGCGGAGTAAAAATAACTTAAAATCATGCATTATTTTGGAATCCTGGAGGATTCCATGTATTTTCCTAAAACCTTCTGGTATCACTTAGAAATTGCTTGCAGAAAAAAGTTATAAACTTATATTCGTGCACTGCTTGTTTATTAATTGTTTAAACAATGAAAAACAATTTTGTTAGGAAAATTTTACCCAAATTGATACTATAGGGGTTTTTGGGGTCGCTGAACCATAATATGACATCGAAAAAACGATGGCGTGGCCAGTGGTAAAGGTAGATTTCATGAATGATAATTTACAGCTACCTATTTGTTATTTATGTCTAAATCTAAGAGAAAAAAGAATCGGGTAAAATTTGTGAGATAGTGAAGCTCTATCAAACGACTTATAGTTTGCCGATATTGGGTATGGAAATGATTTAATGCGAAGTTTTTCAACAGCTGCCATTTTGAGACTATTGGACCATTTTCGCCCGTGATCCTCCAGCGCTGCACTTCAGAGTCGCCGCCTCACATTTTTTTCGCACGTTAGCGAAAAAATTCTGCAGCTTATAGTTTTCATTTTGAAGAAAATTTTTATCCATTTTTGCGAGTGGCACCATTATTTATTCATTTTTGTTAATATTCAATATACAATGTAATTTGGCAACTTATTTGTTGAATAATTAATTACGCACATAATTTATGGTTGGTAACTTTTTATATGTTGTTCCTTACATCATCACTAATGTACAGTAGAAAGTTCCCGCAGTCCCCTAACTTTCTGAAGCTAAAATTTTATATTATTCCACTACTAGTTAAATGACTCGTATATGTATAAATTAATTTGAATCTTCTCTGAACCTTTGCCCATTGGAATAATTTTTTTCAACTTGTGATTGTAATGTATATAGTAACTAGCAAGTCAAATATTACTTTTAAATCTATTTTTTATATCATATATATTTTGTATAAAATTATTCCCATGAGATGACAGTCTTCGGACTAAAAGTATTGGAAAATTCTAAATATAGTGGATATTTTCTTCCAAAGAGCTATGGGACCCTCTGGGACGGTTCGGAATTCACTAGTCAAAATCAATATATCTTCATAGAATAAAAAGTCCACGCTAACTTTTGAAATTCATGTGTTTATTAAAAAGTGATAATTATCCTAATCATAGTCATTAGCCTTATCGATCTTGGGAGTGGGCCTTGTTCTTCCGAACAACTGCTTGGTTTAGATCGCCCTCCTTCTCCGATTATCTCATGCGGGGTGTTACCGAAAAATAAAAGAAAAGCATTTACATTTTTTTTCCCTCATCTTTGTTAGTAGGGCTCACCTTTTCCGGCGAAGTCATTCTAAGATAGCTGGAAGCAGCCTAGACTGTCGCACACCAGGATTCATAGATTTTATGATATCTACAATGAGCTCTCTGATTTTGTTCATGTCAGAAGGTTCTTAGAGAGGTAATAGTCCGGCAGAGATGGGCAGTGAATGGCTTGGTAATAGTTTGTATCGGGGAGTTTAATGGAACAATGTCATCGGAGACATTTTCCAGTCCCCTCAATTTTCAAGTTAATTCATCATCTAGAGACATCAGTATACTCTCCTACCTTTTCTCATTCCTTCGTGGAAGTTTCCATGATCCGAAAAAGGCCATTTCAGAAGAAATCACTTTGAAAAAATCGCCAGGTAGACCACAAGAAAAATCTGATTTTTGACAGACAGATGTAAACATTGTAGTGAGTTTAGAGGATTTCATCTCATTTTCGCGCCAACTGTTCTGAGCGGGATCTTGTTCGTAGCACTATTAATCTTGGTAAACGATCAATTCACAATTTTTTGCATGAAGTAATGTTGACAGAAAAAGAAAATTTCATAGGTTTGAAGTTTGACATTTTGCGTGACACAAACCACAAACATTCCTTAACCGCGCCATCTACTAATGAAGTTCTAAGCAGAATTTAACGTTTTCCATCTGTTGTCCCCCAAAAATTCTGAACAAAATCGAATCAGTGAATACACCAGGGTTTTTAGGCATCTTAGGTAAAACAACCTTACTTTTCCGATTTGTTTATGTTGGAGAATTGAACATGTTTACCTATTTCAAAAAGAATTCAGTAGTTGGATTACATGTGTTATTGTTTAATTCGTAGATGAGCATGCCTTCATATTGTTCTGTTGTGAAATGCAATAAAAATGCATCAAAAGACGGCCGAATACGATTTTTCAGGTAAATTGTACATGTTTGTATTTTTGACCCTGTTATCAGAATTCCATCTGATGTTGTAAGAAATAGAAAACATTGTGAAATCTCCCAGAGAAAGCAAGCAGCCTAGATACATGCCATCAAACGAAAAGACTGGTCTGATACAACTTCATCTCACTGATTAACAAAAGAACCCGTGAGCAACACGAGTCGGTAAGCTGCATTGATCATTGTTTCCTCAAAAATACCACCACAAATATAAGAAATAACTGTTTACCATGCATATTGAAGACCGGCCTAACTGCCATTATACAGAAGCTGTGAGTATCCTGTTTGAAAAACTTCATACACACACAAGCGACACATCTAGATACAAAAAATACCGATTATGAACAAGTTAAGTTTGATCTAGATGCTTACGACTGGACATTATTTTACAACATAAAAACCACCCAACAAGCAGCAACTTACTTCATCGGAACGCTTCGGAATATCATAAAACATAGAACCACCTCAGTCAAACAAAAAAAAAGAGACATTCGTAGGAAACCATGGTTGACTGCTGGATTACTTCGTTCCATTAATCAAAAAAATGAATTATATAATAAATTCAAAAGGACCCAAAATTCATAGGGAAGAGTACAAAAAATATAAAAATCACCTTAACATTCTGATAAAAAATACTAAAAATAATTATTACAAAGAAAAAATCAACAAAAATAAATACAATATCAAGAGTATTTGGAAAACTATTAATGAAATTGTTCCAACAAAAAATGAACATGAAATTAAACAAATACGGCTTGCTGATGGTAGATCTGTAGACAAAGACTTAGACATCGCAAACTCGCTAAATAATTATTATGTCAATGTAAAAATAAAAAAAAACGGAGACACTTAAACAAACCCCAAGAATAATTAAAATAACTCCTCAAGAAGAAATACCTTACAGACCTGAGCCCACGCTCCAGTCCTTTTCCTAGAACCAACAAGTCATACAGAAATTGAAACAATAATATCAAATCTGAAAATAAACAAGTCCCCGGCTATGACCTCATCAAAACCGAGACACTAAAACTTATCTCGAGACAAATATCGCATCAGTTAACATATCTAATTAACTTAATAATACAAGATGGCTATGTCCCCAATGAATTCAAACTAGCGGTGGTCAAACCTGTATATAAAAAAGGTGATAAAACTCTACCGGTCAACTACAGGCCTATTTCGCTGATTACTACCCTAACTAAAATTTTTGAAAAAGTTATAAAGCAGAGATTAGAAATATATCTAAATAAATATAAATTATTATCTGAATCACAATTTGGATTCAGGGAAGGGAAATCAACAAATGACGCCATCAGCAATCTACTAAGGAGTGTCTACGAAGCTGTCGACGAGGGAAACGCAGCCCTGTGCATCTTCCTAGATCTCTCCAAGGCGTTCGACACAGTAGATCATACCTTACTACTTGACACGTTGGAGAGAATAGGTATACGGGGAACCCCCCACAGACTCTTCTCAAGCTATCTATCAGGGAGAAAACAAATGGTACGAATAAATGAAACCTATAGCAATGAGAGAGATGTTGAGTGTGAGTCCCCAAGGCACAGTACTTGGACCAGTCTTATTCATAATATACCTCAATGAGCTATTGGCACTCAATTCAACTGGTGAAGTAATAAGTTTTGCTGATGACACTGTCATATTTTACAGAGACACCAGCTGGATGAACCTCAAATCCAAATCTGAAAGTGACATGGAAAAAATTCTAAACTGGTTCAGTTCACGAAAACTAACTGTCAACTATGAAAAAACGAAATATTTGTCCTACACCTGCTATAAAAGTAGAAAACCTGATTTTGACTATTTATCCATTAAACATAATAACGAGACCATAAAAATATATGCAACCTATGATATTAAATACCTAGGTATTACAATTGATCAGCACCTTAGATGGGATAGGCACGTACGAAATGTTGTTAATACTCTCAGGAGCATGCTCTACAGATTTAAATATTTTTCGAATATTTTAGATACTCACCATATGAGAATATTGTACTATGCCCTTATCGAGTCGAGAATCCAGTATGGTATCCTGGTATGGGGAAGTGCTTTAGAAGTACATCTGAAAAAGCTGTCAATATTACAAAAATACTTCCTAAAAATTATTCATAAAAAAGTGAGGAATTACCCAACTGAAACTTTATTCACTGAAACAAAGATTTTTGACTTGAGGCAACTCCACTTTTTCAACATAATGATACATACCTACAAAAACAAAAAAAGCAGACCACACATATCAAACTAGACAAAAAACTAAATCCTATACGAAAACATCTGCAACAAAAAAGAATCTTGGCCAGAGGAATCATTATTACCTATGCCAAAGGGCGTTCAACTATATACCAAAAAACCTAAAAAATGACATAATCATGATAAATTCTATCAGTCTCATCAAAAAAAAATAAAAAATATATTCACAGCTTACACAGACACGATATACATGTTTTTCTGAATTGTAGATGAACAATGTGCAGTGAAATTAGAATAGAATAGAAAAAATGCTAGAGAATAAATTCATTAATTTAGTTATACATATAAAAGGAATAATTATATGATATACATACCGGACTCCCATGCACAACCCCGAGTTTCTATGGGATTCTTGTTTTGTTTATTATAGGTTATATTTCTGTAAACTTTCACTACATACATGTATTCTTGGCAAATACACATTATTATTATTATATATTATATTTCATTGTGCATACTTTTATAATAAACCATTCGATGATTTTACATAAATTACCTGTCTTGTTTTATATCCACTGTAGTTATGATCATAATAATGTTCACATATCAATTTTAAATTGTACTCTAGGTAAAAAAATTGTTTCTTGTGTTTGTTTTTTATCCCCCGAATTTTATATATTTAAAAGTATTTTTTATCAACAGGAGTGTATCAATATTTCAATATACACTTCAGTTACTTTTACTTTTATTAGTTCATAGTTTGTAATTGTTCATATGATATAAATCCACACACTAACTATCACGCACAAGCTGCAATCAGAGCAGCTTCAGTGATATATTCCGTTTATTCGATAGAACTCCATTATTGTATGCATTTGTAAACTTGAATAAACTTATTATTATTATTATTATTATTATTATAAGTTAACGAAATATGGTAGAGTTTGTTCCAGACATTTTCACTCTGGTAAAGGAAATATGTTGTACCAATTTATTCAATAAGCTGGGTGCCGAATGAAGTCCAAAGAAGGAATTTATTTGATGAATTATATTTTCACATTCCAACTTGAAATTCATTGTAGAAAAATGGTCACTTTTATCAAGTTTCTCCAAAAACTAAACTCTGAACACCGAACACCCAGAAAAATATCACAAAACATGAGCCAAACACGAAAGTTATCGGTTTTCAATTTTTAGGTTATATTGTCACTTGGCTTTGGCTTCTGTACAAAACAACGAAATATATGCAAAAATGACAGAAACGTACATATTTCACTATGTTGCCAGCTTTTGACTGTCCTTAAACTGAGTTTCAATAAACTCGGTTTAGCTTTCGTCTGTTTGTGTCGGTGAAACTGGATTGAGGTTTATCAAGATTAAAATCCGAGTTTAGTGAGAACGGAGTTTAGTATATCGCCGTTTATCTGTCTTGTGGTGAAATCGTGCCTTACTTTTCGGATTTGTTTATGTTGGAGAAAGAACATTTTTACTTATTTCACAAAGAATTCAATAGTGTGATTACATGTGTTATTGTTAAATTTGTAGATGATCATGCCTTCATATTGTTCTGTTGTGAAATGCAATAAAAATGCATCAAAAGACGGCCGAATACGATTCCTCAGGTAAATTGTACATGTTTGTATTTTTGACCCTGTTATCAGAATTCCATCTGCTGTTGTAAGAAATAGAAAAGATTGTGAAATCTCCCAGAGAAGGCAAGCAGCCTATATACATGCAATCAAACGAAAAGACTGGTCTGATAAGTTAACGAAATATGGTAGAGGTTGTTCCAGACATTTTCACTCTGGTAAAGGAAATATGTTGAACCAATTTATTCAATAAGCTGGGTGCCGAATGGAGTCCAAAGAAGGAATTTATTTGATGAATTATATTCTCACATTCCAACTTGAAATTCATTGTAGAAGATATTGTCACTTTTATCAAGTTTCTTCAAAAACTGAACTTTAAACACCGAACACCCACAAAAATATCACAAAACATGAGCCAAACACGAAAGTTATCGGTTCTCAATTTTCAGGTTACATTGTTACTTGGCTTTGGCTTCTCTACAAAATAACGAAATCTATGCAAAAATGACAAAACGTACATATTTCACTATGTTGCCAGCTTTTGACTGTCCTTAAACTAAGTTTCAATAAACTCGTTCAGCTTTCGTCTGTTTGTGTCGGTGAAACTGGATCGAGGTTTATCAAGATTAAAATCTGAGTTTAGTGAGAACGGAGTTCAGTAAAACGCCGTTTATCTTTGTTGTGGTGAAATCGGGCCTTAGTTCAATTAATTTAACAATATCTGTATACCTAAACGCTTTTTCACCCTTATGGACTGTAAGTTATATATTATGTAAGATGCTTCTGACTCGAATAAATAAATAAAATATTCATATTTAATATTATAAAAAAATATTTTATGTGCATTGCTCTCTGGAGAGGCGCGGCACTCCTGCATTAACGTTTACGCAGAGCCCTATTTTCAACGTTGAATCAAAATGATAAATAATTGAGATAGGATTCCTAGAGTGGAAACTTTTTCATGGAAAATTTCCTCCTCTTCAAGAAACTGTTTTTTATTTTCTCTATCATCAAAGCTTTTGGGCTATTATTACAAAAAAACTAGGGCTGTTCAATTTTTTAGTTTTTTGTTAAAAACAAATTGTAAAATCGAAAGATACATCTTTCTTAGAATGACATCATGAATGGCATGAGCCATCGCTCATATTTTTTGAAGCCTTGGAACGATTTCTCGCAGGAAACTCACCTCTCGACTAGACTAATGAGAACATGCCCAGCGACAAGTACAGTTAAATTGCACTGTGTTATGTTTTCACCCACAATGCACAAGAAAAAAATGCAAATCATATTCTCCAAAGGACAAAAAATACCTGTAATTTTGAAGATTTATGTCGAGTCGATATTTACAAACGAAAATAGTCAAAACAAATCTCCTTGAATATTCTGTGAGTTTACATTTAGTATATGCAGAAATCTCCCGAGATATCAATCGAATAGGTCGTATTTTGTTGGGATTCGTATATACAGACCGATATTCAGATAATCTCATCAAAGCTTGTAGAAAGCTTACGATACGTTCTCCCGCAATCTCGCGCAATCCATATCTCTTGAACGAAAAAAAAAAGACGAACAAACAAAAGGAATACGTGCGAGTGACATCATTCTTTTCCCTTTTCAATTTCCCCCAGTGCGGGCTTATATGCTCGCAGTTATTCTTGTCGTTCCTGGGATAATTGATTTCACAAGCCTTACATGGCATGAGCTCCCATGTTTAATGATACAAGTCTAGTGATTGTGAAAAATGCAGAGAATTTCATACGTCAGGCTATTATCCACAGTCAGAACAGAATATTTCCCTATTAGGTTCTAATGAGTGGAAAAATGGATTGTGAACGTGAATTAATAAAAGTTATTCATTCATATAGAGATTGCCATCAGTGGATAATTGTAAATGTAGACCAAAAAAGGTTGAATTAACCTTCAACTGATGTCCGCGTCTTCACTCGTGTGGTGTCGGGGAGTGTTGTACTATTTTTATTCAATGCAAAAAATTCATATTTTGTGTTTCTTGCCCAAGAAAAGGGGTGAAATAAAAATGGCTCCTCCTTTATTTATTGAGATCAGATAGGAATAGGAATAAGCCTAACCCAAATTTTTGTGAACATTTTCTTTCCTGAAGAGATAAAGTGATTTGAGAAAATCTGAAGGTGTTATCATTGGCTCTTGGGATCTTAGTAGAAGAATGAACAAAAATGAAGTTTGTAGCTATTCAGATTGAATGGAGTCGGCTAGAAGTAAAAAAAAAAATTTACATCCACTAAGTGCCCTTGGACTAGAGCTGACCTTGTGCATTTTGTAAGTGGACACAAACCTATATAAAATGTATCAAGTATCCCGTAGAATCAATTCAAGTTTACATAAGTGTAAATGAAGGTGAAGCTATTGCAGTGGTATTCTGTGATTTTTAAAAAGCTTTCAGTTGCGTTAAACATGGAATACTGCTGAAAAATGCATCGCTATGGAATAAGAAAAACAGGTTTCGAGTGGTTCTGGTCATTCCTCGGGAATAGATTACAAATAGTGGAAGTGAACGATGCATGTTCTGATCTTTTGGCAATATATTGCGGAGTACCCCAGGGATTTGTTTTGAACCTATCTTGTTTATACTGTACATCAACGATCTCGCTAAAATAAGTATCGACGAAGTCTTCACAATTTTGGGAGACGAAATCACATTAAGATGGCATGGAAGAAACACTGGAATGTAGAAACAAGTGGTGTCCTCAGATTTACCGGAGGTGAAAGAACAATGGTGTAATTTGAACTTCCTTCTTTCCAGTGTGGATAATACTACAACTATTAACTTCAGGTTCAACTATAATAACTTGCTACTTGATGGTATTGATGTAGGAAAAACGTTCTGTACACATCATTATGTAAGAAACTAGCTTCTGGATCATTTGCTGTGAGAGTTGTCGCTAATGAACTTGGCATATCCATAGCCAGATCAACTTACATTGCCGTAGTAGAGTCCCATCTACGATAGAATATTTATTGGTCCTTTATGATCAAATACATGATATAGGATAGGTCACAATGGGCATATAGTCCATTTCGTCAATGTACAAATGACAGAAATTTCAGTATATTGGAGTATATGTTCGGAGATTAAATAAAGAACCACACAAGTTATGGAGCCACAGACTTGTGACATAGAAATATAAAATAGGTCACTAAGTAGCAGCGTGTACATATATAACATCAAATAATATAACGATACATCATAACAACATAGGAATATATAAAATATAATAAAAGATTACATATAAACATAGGTTACCACTATAACAATATAAAAATCCCCACAAAGTAAATTGACATGTACAGTTTATACTTTTTCGATCACCTGAAATTGAGATATTCTATGGTGGAATAGAAACTATGGGTCGTTAAGAATAACCTGAGTTTTTTTTTGAATAATTTTAAAGACTTGACATCTTTCATGTCAGAAGATAGGTGATTGAATAGTTTTGCTCCTGCCAGTGAAGGAGTTTTTTCATACAAACTTCTTGCGTGTTTTCGGATTCTAATTGAATCAGCGTATCTGGTTGGATATTGGTGTATGTATGAGTTCTTCGCTGAATCTTTCAAATTGCGTTTAATATAGCAAATGCAGGGAACAGTTAAAATATGGTGTTCCTGAAAGTACGATCTGCAGGAGTCCAATTTCTTCATATTGAATACTAGCCTCATAACCCTTTTTTGAGCCACGAATACTCTATTGATTTCTGAGGCGTCCCCCCACAGAATTATGTTGTATGACAAATGAGAATGAATAAGAGCGTAGTAGATATTTGGGAGAGTTGGTCGATCAAGTTCATTTTTCAACTGGAGTATAGCATAGTACCCACTGAAAGCTCTCTTGCATACATGGTCGATGTGATGCTTCCAGTTCAATTTCTGATCTATATGTCATATCTATATGGCATTGAGTTTTGAAAATTTTATAGTGAAATCTCCCAAATCAGGTATTTGTACCGTAGAAAATATCTCTTGGATATTTGTGATACGCAAGATGTGGTGCAAAAATCCACTAAATGGTACTGGATGACCGTCGACTGAAAGTGTATGAGCTAGAAGACATGGTAGGCATTCCACAAAGTACTGTGAATCACATATTGACTGAAAATTTGCATACGAGAAAGCTGCACTCAAGATGGGTGCCGCAATGGAACAAAAACAGCGTCGTAAAAATAAGTGTTTGGAGAAGTTTCACAGCAAAGAAGTCAAGTTTTCGCGAATATTCATGCCTACGGATGAAACATGGGTCCATCACTTCACACATCAGACGAAGGAACAGACAAAAAGAATCGGCTCCAAAGTAGGCGAAGAGAGTTACATCAGCAGGCAAGGACATGTCAGTTCCTTGGGATTCAGAAAGGAAAAACAATCAAGGGCGAGTATTATGCGAACTTATTGAGTGATGGCACCAAGAAAAATCAGCCACATTTGGCAAAAAACAAGATTTTTTCACCAGTTCACATATCCTTGATCGCGATGGCCAAAACCAATTAGTTAAAGTTCGAATTGCTTCTTCACTCACTCTATTTGCCAGATTTTAAAATATTTTCTGTTTCCACCCTTGAAAAAATGGCTCGGTGGTGAAATATTTGCCAAAAGTGATGAGGTGAAGTCTGCAGTTGATGGACATTTTGAAGAGCTCGGCGATTCTCACTATTAACAGGGTATCGAAACTATTGAACAAAACTGCGGAAAGTGTATCAAACTAAAGGGAGACAATGTAGAGATGAAAATAAATTTTTTCTCAAATCTCTTTTGTTTTCGTTGTTAGGTCGGGTACTTTTCAATGAAGTCGATTTATTATCATTATTACTTCTGGGACTACCCTCGCATCACAACAAACCAACTCAAATCGGCCTACCCCTAATTTCCATCTGTGATATCTGAAAAACAATCTTCATTTATTCATTCACCGATGCTCACAGCGCAGCAAGGATTTCCATTCCATTCACTGCGGAAATCGGATGTTCATTTCAAAACATCAGTTCAGCACGGTTGTATCTCACTTCCACCGATTGATTGGAATGAAGATCGGAATCGAATTACACACTCGAAAAACGTGATGATCGTAACCCACGTTCGATACGTTCGAGATGATTGACTCGTTCGATCTCGAAGACAATGAAAATATGTTGTTCGTGAGACGCCTTTTGATTCATAAATGCTCGAGGAATTGATTGATGGATTACACTCAATTCATACAGTGTTCGTCAAAAGTCTGAATGGCTTCATCTAATGCTCGAATGCTGAAGACGAGACATCAAATTTTCTAGAACACACAGTATAGGTTTTTTAGCAGTTTTTCTAGATCTTGCAGAGGCCTTTGCCACAGCCTCACATGGATTTCTACTGCACAATCCGAGTCACTGTAGTATTGGTGGTCGACCACTTGAATTTTGCAATTATTTATTATTCACTATGAATTACCCATCCCTTATCATCGTTATTATTGCCTATAGAAAAGTTTTGTGGTTATGACTGGATTAAAAATACAGTATCGTGCAGATTTTAAGGGATCCTTTTATTTAATAATAATAATAATAATATTTATTCATCATTTCGATTTACAGATAAAGTCAGATGATATAATTATAACATTGAACATAAACATGACAATACAATAAATAGAGTACAGAGAAGTATAGATGAATGAATTGTTATCCCACTGAGGGCAAGCCCTGTGTGTGGGTGAATTTTTTGGTAGAACATATAACAAGTATTATATCAAGTAGAATAAAATACTATATACAATATTGATATTATCAATGTTCAAAGAACGAGTTATGAAATGTTATAATCAATTATAATAATGTTAGTGATGATAATAATAATGCAAAAGTAATTAAATGTTAATAGATGTAAATAAATGTAAAATAATAATAAAATATAGATGTTTCAGTTTTGTTGTTTCGATTTTTGGTACATATACTGTTCCTTGTATACATAAACAGTATTGCAAGAATAGCGGGCTTAGAAAGACACCTTATAAGTTATGCTGATGACACAGCCCTCATTTTCACAGGAAAAAAATGGGAAGACGTTAAACGTAGTGCTGAAACAGATCTACAAAAGATTCACATATGGTTGAACTTGAATAAGCTTACATTGAATATTGAGAAGACAAAATTCGTGGCGTTTACGCCAAATATTGTAAAACAACCAGAAAACTTTTCCTTGAAATTACACTGCACTGCAAAAACAATAACCCATGCATATGCCCTATGATAGAGAAAGTAACATCAATAAAATACCTCGGAGTTATCATAGACCAACATATAAGATGGACAGACCACATAAAGCATGTCAACAAACGCCTAAGAGCCCTGATTCATAATTTCTATACCCTGAGAGACATTTTGACAACTAAAAACCTCCTGATGTTATACACCTCTTTAGCCGAATCAATCTTATCCTACTGCATCACAATATGGGGCGGGGCTTTCAATACCACTCTTAATATCTTACAAACAACACAAAACACAATCCTAAAAATTATCTTGAAAAAAAACAAACGTTACTCTACTGATATCATCTACCAGGAAACAAAAATATTGAATATCAAACTACTTTTCGCCCACCAATGTTCAAAAAAAATGTACACAAATCATAAAAATTTCCACCAAATAAAAAATAGAATAACCAGATCAAATGCAAATATGAATCAGTAGCAAGTATCAGTAGAGTAATATCATCTACCAGGAAACAAAAATATTGAATATCAAACTACTTTTCGCCCACCAATGTTCAAAAAAAATGTACACAAATCATAAAAATTTCCACCAAATAAAAAATAAAATAACCAGATCAAATGCAAATATGAATCTCAACACACAATTGTTCAAAAAAACCTCAACACAAAGATCTTACTTCTTCTTCGGACCTAAATTTTTCAATGCCATCCCAACCGCTCTGAGAAAAATTTCAAACCAGAAAAAATATAATATTGAAAAAAACAGTATATTTTAAAAAACCCAAAGATATTTTACGATAACCTTAATTTGACACAAAAACCATACAAAAAGTATTTTTCGAATTATGAAAACTTCAACAAATATATTTTAAATCTATAATCTACTCACAGACTTAACATGATAAATACAAAATGTACGTTGAACTTATAAAGTCCTCAGATCGAGCATAGAGCAAGACAGGCAAAATTTGCCTAGGCTCATTATGCTCTAACTGGGATCTTATTTTAGATACAATTTATAACACCTGTAATGTACTTTATCGAAAGCAATAAAATTTGATTTGATTGATTTGATTTGATTGATTCATTTTCATTACATGATAATTGTTTTCTGTATTATATTTCCTTCTTTATATTAAAAAAAATCATTTATTCAATCATTTTATAAAGTTCCTTTCTGTCAATCTCGTTTACGAATTTTTTTAACTGTTTTTTGAATAGCAGGCAGGAAGTTTCAGTTTTCAGAGAGTCAGGTAGGAAGTTGTATAGCCAAAGCAATATAATGATAGTTTTTTTGGCCTATTGCTTTTTTCATAAATGGGGTGACATATTCATGTTTTTGTCTGGTAGCATACGAGTGTGTCAGTAGATTCAGCTGGGTTTTATTCAGGTGTTGCACGATGAGTACTTGAATGGAATAAAGCTGTCTTATATCTAACATTTCTGTTTCAGCATATAGAGAATCGCTAGGGCACCTATAATATTTATTCAGTATCATTCTTAGTAACCTTTTTTGCGAGATTTCAATCATATTCAAGTAGGTTCTCGAAACCCCTCCCCATCCTATAATCCCATAATTCAAGTGAGACTCTACTAAGCTTAGATAAACATTTTTTTTTCTTCAAATCGAGATATGTTTTTACCTGTTTAAATCTATACAGAATACAGCGTAACTTTTTTGTGAGGTTTTTGTTGATCCCATCTCAGGTTGGGGTCCAAGAAAACACCTAGGTATTTAATTTTTTTGACGGGTTTAATATGAAAATTTTGTTGAATAGTTGAGTCAAAATTTGGAAGGAGCATTTCTGTACTGCTGAATGGCAGGTAGTGAGTTTTACTGAAATTAATTGGGAGAAGTCTGCTATCAAACCAATCTTTCAATTTATTTAGATCATTTTCGGTTTTTGTCTTCAATTCATACCAATTATTTGCTTTATAAACAATGAATGTGTCATCGGCAAAGCTTAACATTTTTCCTGAATTTTCTTGTAAGAATAAGTTATTTGAGTATATCGTGAACAACATCGGTCCCAACACTGTCGCCTGGGGCACACCGCAAGTAATGATTTCTTCTTTTAGTGGGATACCCTGTATATTATTGAATTTTTGGATTGATCTTTCTTCCTGATTTCAAAAATATGCCATATGTTACCCCTATCTTATACTAGTTGCTGTAAACATCTATCCTATGAAAGTAAGCTATGAAAATGACAACTACGTTATGTTTGTTTAGTGACATTTCTTCAGTGGAAAAATCAAAATGGTTTACAGTGAGAAAAAATTTGTTCAAATATTTATAATATTATACAAGGTAACAACGATTTATTCAGGAAATTTAAATAACATGATAACTCATAAAAGATGATCAATGTGTCCACAATTATTGTCATTCACAATTGATAACGTCTTCTTATATTTATAAGTGCATTGGAAATTCCTTCCTCATTGACATTCTGATTCTCTCTTTCAAGTCGAATCGTGTATTCAATGAGGTGAATATTATTATTCTTATAAACAATGAGAGAGGGGAATTTTGTGGCATAGTGGACAAATTATTAAAATGAAAAGAAAGCATCCTCAAGTGGGAGTCGAACCCACGACTTTTTGATCTCTAGCCATACGCTCTACCAACTGAGCGATTCGAGGACATAGGAATCGACACACACTCGTGAATCCTTTCCTTCCTTAATTCAATGATCATGTTAGAAATGAATAGAAGATCAAACGTACTTATCACTGGCCGTCGAGATCCGTTACCTGTCACTCTAACTTCATGGATATTTGACGATTTCAGTAGCAGATTCAGGAAGATGATATCTAACCACTGATAAGGTTTTTGCCAAATATATAATGTGAAAGTGGAAATATTGTGTCCGAAATACATACAGTGCTTCTCAAAAGTCCTCTCCCCCCCTCTTATTTTTGGAACGATTATACATAAACAAGTGAAATTTGGAAACTGAATATTAAAGGTTGTAAACTTACCTACTAGTGATGATAGATGATGAAATCGTCAAAGATGACGTCACAAGGCCATTGTGACCAATAATTTTAAATGGAACCCCACGGCAAGCGACACCTCTTTTAAAAGGTATCGGAAAAACCTATTCAATGATCTTAATTTTGTTTGTGTTTATGGCAGTTTTGGCAACTCGCTTTTAAAAAACGCAAAGCTGGGATGAATTAAATCAGTTAATACTAAAATTCCAAATTCAAGCTCCGCCTCTGGATAGTTGTCAAATAAGCTGACGTTTTTGTTAGTCTCCCTAATTCGACGTTTTTGTGATTGTCCAAGTTTTTGTACATTTAATAATTTGTGTATTGTTGATCGAACGTTAAACTGTTTTAGGAGCTTTTGGTACTTCTAATATTTTTGTACATTTCAATAATTTGTTAAACTGTTGTGAGCCGAACGTTTGAGTGCTTCAAGAAGCAAAATGGTACGTGCTTTAGGTGATGAAGAAGCAGCGATCCTAATTCTTGGTGAAACTGAATAAAATATACATGCAGCAGAACGCATTTTCAATGAGAGGTTCCCCGATCGCCCCGTTTCGAGGACTTATTTCAGGGAGCTTCTTCGTAAGTTTGCAACAACGAGTAGTATCAATGATGCGGAACGATCTGGCAGACCACAACTTTCTGATGAGAAAAAAATTGATATACTGGCAGAAGTAATAGTTAATCCTACTTCTTCAACAACTCACGTTGCATCTACCTGTGGAGTCAGTCGAAGTACAGTACACAGGGTGGTGAAAAAAAAACAAATTTCATCCATACAAATTAAAAATGGTTCATCAAATCTCAGACGACGACCCAGACCGAAGACCAGAATTTTGTGGAAATATGGAAACTAAAATTAACCAACAGCCATACTATGTCAAAACAATTTGTTTCAGTGACGAAAGTGCTTTCTATCTGAATGGAAATGTAAATACACAGAATGTGAGGTATTGGAGTGACGCAAATCCTCACCTATTTCGTGAATCACATACCCAATTTCCCCAGAAGGTGAATGTTTGGGCAAATATCCTGGGAAACCACATCGTTGGGCCTCTTTTTTCAAATACTAATTCAACTGGTGAGGTTTATCTGCTGGAGCTGTTGAAAAACGCAATAGAACCGTTAATCCTTGAAATTTTGAAAGATAATCCAGATGAATTCGGCAATTTGGGAATAACATTCCAACAGTATGGTGCTCCTCCACACTATACCGGTGCAGTGAGACGGTATTTGGATGAGGAGTATCGTGGTAGATGGATTGGACGACGAGGTTCAACGGAATGGCCAGCTCGATCACCGGACCTCACACCTTTGGATTTCTTCTGGAAGAGTACCTTAAATCGAAGGTTTACGCCACTGAACCTGACAATATTGTCGTTTTGAAACAACGTATTGTTGCAGAATGTGAGGCTGTTTCCGCAGACACATTTGCAAAAGTACGAGAAGAGTTTAAAAATAGGATAGTAAACGGAGCAATTTCTTTCAGTAGATACTGATTCTTAAATCTGTAATTAATATCATACTGAATGGAATTTCAATTTTAATGTTCACTAATGAGCCATTAAAACTGCCATAAACACAAACAAAATCAGTATCATTGAATAGGTTTTTTTCGATACCTTTTGAAAGAGCTGTCGCTTGCCATAGGGTTCCATTTAAAATTATTGGTCACAATGGCCTTGTGACGTTCACAACCTTTAATATTCAGTTTCCAAATTTCACTTGTTTATGTATAATCGTTCCAGAAATAAGAGGAGGGGAAAGGACTTTTGAGAAGCACTGTATAATGAAAGGAGGGAATTTTGTGGCATAGTGGACCAATTATTAAATGAAGAAAAAGAAGCATCTCCAAGTGGGAGTCAAACCAGCGATCTTATGATTCCTAGCTATAGTTTTTAATTCAATAATTTGTCCACTATGCCACAAAACTCCCTTAATTCATTATATGTATTTCGGGCACAATATTTCCACTGTCACATTATATATTTGGCTAAAATCTTATCAGTGGTTGAAAATCATCTTCCTGAATCTGCTACTGAAATCGTCAAATAACGATGAAGTTAGAGTGACAGGTAACGGATCTCGACGGCCAGTGATAAGTACGTTTGATTTTCGATTCATTTCTAACATGAACATTAAATTATGAAAAGAAAGGATTCACGAGTGTGTGTCGATTCCTATGTCCTCGAATGGCTCAGATAGTAGAGCGTATGGCTAGGAATCATAAGGTCGTGGGTTCGACTCCCACTTGAGGATGATTTTTTCCTTTAATTCAATAATTTGTCCACTATGCCACAAAAGTCCCTCCTTTCATTATATGTATTTCGGACACAATATTTCAACTTCCACATTATTAACAATGTCTTTTAGAAATCCCCAGAAAAATTTATTTAATACTTCCATTATTTCCTTTCTATATTGGAAATACATTATTCAAATGTTATTGAACGGGTTGCCCCATCTTATAATAATAATAGTAATAATGAATATACTGTATTGTCCAAAGATAAAATATTGTTGACAAAGCTTCAAATACATGTATAAATGGAATATTATATAAAATATTGAACGAAAATACACAGAAATGCACGTTTATAAAATAACTAAGGGAGTAAAACAATCAAATCAAAACAATTATTATATTGTCAGATTGTCGTCCAAAAATTCTTGTAAAATATAATACGGTCTTGTACTCAGTAGTCTCTTTAAATTTTTCCTGAAACTCTCTATTTCTACATTGGAATCTTTGACTGCGATTGGCAAATGATTATACATCTTAACTGCGTTATAAATAAATAAATCTTTGATTAGAGAGGACGAAGGCAGGGGTAATTTCAAAATATTTCTAGAGCTCTGTCGTGTGGAATAATGAATAGAAAATATTTCAAATTTCAGAATATGTTACCTCACAAGACAAACGGTTTCCATGATGAAAATAGCAACGACGGTCAGTATCTTCTTATCTATGAAATGTTGCCTGCATACATCACGTGGTCCAATTTTACAAATATTTCTCATCGCTCTTTTTTGTAGTTTGAGGACCGAGTCAAGTGAATTTAAGCTACACACTCCCCAGAAGGGTATACCATACCTCAAATGAGATTCGGTCAAAGCATAATATGCAGTTTCAGCAGTAGATACTCCAAGCTCTCTAGAAATTACTCTAACTGCATAGCATCCAGCAGAAAAATTTTTTCTCAATTGTTTTATGTGTATATCAAACTTCAATTTCTCATCTATATTCAAACCCAGAAATCTGACACAATCCTCATTCTCAATGATATCATTTTCTGAGGTCACATTTGGAAGAATACATCTCAAGGAGATTATATTCGTTTTTGTGATATTGAATAATGAAAGGTTTAAATCACACCAGCACTTGACAATTTTTATATCTCGAATTATTACTTCGTCTTACCCCTCCACAAAATAATGTTTTCCCACCAAAAATGTTAAGAGTGGATGAATCATTAATGTATAATGAGAACAGAATTGGTTCTAGAACCGATCCTTGTTGCACTCCCGAATCTATCTCAGAGGTCGTAGAAATTTCATTATTTTTCACTATTTGACGCCCTGTGAGGTATGACTCAAACCAATCCAAACTTACTCCTCTACATCCATAATGGCGAAGCTTCCGTAGAAGTATTCCGTGATCCACGCAGTCGAAAGCTTTCTTAAGGTCATAGAATACTGCCGCGGCAATATCTCGGTCATTTATATCAGTGTGAAGCTCACGCAGAAAGGAAAAAACATGTGTGTTCTTTCTATTTTTAAATCGAAATTGATATGCGTAAATGATGTTGTGTGTGCTAAGGAACTCATTTAGTCTTTTTTTGACGAGTTTTTCAATTATTTTTGCAAGGGTCGGTATATGAGGGATATTGGTCTAGAATTTTTTATTTCTTTCAGTACATCCAACAATTCGTCAATATTTGTATCATATAATATCAAATAATTTTCAAAATCTTCAAGATGTATTAACGGGCCATATGGTACTATAGTATTTTCGTTAAGCATTTTGGCAATCAAACAGTAGAAATCATTCATTTCATTTGCACTTATTGGTATTTCTGAATCGATTATTTTTTTGGGTTTATTCCTCAAGTCATTTATCATGGACCATGTTTCTTTCATTTTGTTATTTGATGTATCTATTCTATTCTTGAATTGGTTTTCTTTTGCTAGTTTGAGTGCTGTTCTATAGATTTTGTGGTATTTATCGAAGTATTCATGAAAAGGGTTATTAGTGAATTTCCGAATATAATGTAAGGATCGCATATTCTTCGAAGATATTTTGTTCCCCTGTATTATCCATGGTTTTTTTCATTCAATTTTGATTTTCTGAATGGAAAAAGACTCATTGAAAACATCTAAGGAAGGAAGGGATCACTAAGAAGCATAATATTTTCCCAATCGAGGTCAAGACAATTATGATAAAACTTATCCTAGTTTGTGCTGCTTTAAAGTCTGCCATATTTATACTTTTATACTGTTAAGTCATCAAGAGGCATCGTAAATTCAATGGCGCTGTGATCAGAAAGTCCAGATGAGATCACTGAGTACAAAAGTTTCTCTGCATCAAAATTACTACATACGTAATCAATACACTAACTCGAGTGCTTGAATCAACATGCATAATTAAATTGAACGAGTTGATTATATTATATATATTGTGTATCATTAGAGCCACTGTTCATATGGTCGATATTGAAATCACCACCCAGTAAAATATTCGATTTGATAGAAAGGTCATTGAGTATCAACTCCATTTTCTCCAAAAATTAATTAAATTAATTTTAAATGACATGGTAAAACTTCCACAAGCCAGTGTTTCGTCAATAAAACAATATTTGGTTTATGTCTGTCTTCAACAAGCAGTGAAAGTTCATCGGTTTTAGATATTATTGATTGGATATCCAGCAGGAATAATGAAATAGACCGATCAGTAAAATTGTTTGTTACCTTTGAGATGATGATGTTATCAGGCTCTCTAAAAAAAATGCTTCAATAGAGTCTACACTGTCACTGAGATTTATTTTTATTGTCTTGTTACCTTTGGTAAGTGAGAGAGAAGACAATATCTTCTTGACGATTCGAAATTTGCTTCCTTTTTGTATATTATCTACTAAATACCGTATGGACGTGCAAATGTTCCGTTTTTTGAAATTTATTACATTTCTTCATTTCATTGATAATAATCTGATCTATGGGCTCGTTCCTTTCAGATACTATCATTAGATTCGTAAACTTTTCGATAGGTAAAATTTGTTTCAGAGCTAGATATATAGATATAAGTTTTTATTGTTACTGATGTTATATGTATGTGTATATAATGATCACAAAATCTTCCGAGCCATAATGTATTGTATCGTGGAATATATTGCTAGTCAGATTCAACAATTCTGTGTGTGGCTCCACAATTTCCTCGATATGGTAGTTTGCACCATGAATCTTTTTCTGCAAAGTACAAGAGGTATTGACTGCATTAATGTCACCAAACACCAGTATTTTATTTTTATTGTTCCAAACAGGCTCCTTGTCTATTGTCTATTGTCTATTGCAATTTCTGCAATTTCTTCACATAGACTGCCACTTTCTGAAACATGTGTTTTATCAATGTCAGTAGTTACTGATTAAGCTTCCAAGTCACTCGACTTAGACATAGACTGCCACTTTCTAAAACATTTTTTTTATCAATTTCAGTAGTTACTGATTTAGCTTTCAAGTCGCTCGACTTCTGTAATAGAATATTTCCTACTTCTGAGATGAGTATTTCCTGATTACTCCTATTAATATACAATCATAAAATATAGGAACAACAATTTTATTTCTAAGAATTCCGCAATTTGTTCTACCAATCTTTTTCTGTTGTCCTTTTTTCCCACGTCCTTCGATTTTTCGGTCGAAGGTAAACACTCATATTTTATTGTTTTTTTTTAATTATTCATCGGAATCATATAGGATAACAACTGGCGTAACCCAAAGTGTTATCCACGGATACAGTTTAGCGTACAGAAAAATATTCCAATATTACATATTTTGCTTAATCTAATTCTCTTCCAACAAAACAATTTAATTTGATTTCAGCTATGAGCTTTTGTTAATTTCTACTATGCATTATTTCTGGTGTTATGCTGATATACAGATGTCAATTCAATCCATCTGCAAAATTCTGTGAATTCTTCAAATCAATTACTATTAATTTTTTGGAATTTCGATCGACTGGATCGATGAAAACACACACTTATACAAAAAAAACCAAATGTTATAGGTACTGTGGAATAAAATCATTTTTATAAAAATATCGATTTCGTGTGAATGGAAAGTTGAGTGTATTGGATAAAGTAGGTAGAGTGGGTGAACTTATGGAAAACTGGGGGAGGCGTGAAGGATGCTCGAGAATGCTTCAGAATTCCCGCAGATCTTTATATGATTTTATTCAAATTGGCTGCTCCCAAACAGTCTTCTTGATAACCGTTTATTTCAGCCTGTGTCAATGTATTCTATCTGAAAAATGAGGGGAACTAATCCAGTAATGTAATTTAACAAACTTAAAATAATATACCGAAGATTAATGAAATCATGGCACATATATGAGATGGACATCTAGGAAATAGTTCAATGCGAAAAAAATGCTTGATATTTTTAAATAAATGGACACAACGCCAAATGTAAATGAAATATTTAGAATTGTTTTGAGCTGAAAATATAGAAATATAAGAATTTGATGACCAACAATGTGCATTTTGAATCATATACAGAGTGTAATCTAAATAGCCTCTTGCACAAACGCTAATATATTTTTTTAAATTTTTTAACCGACCAAAAAAAAATATAAAAAATGTATGATGTAACAAATTTTTTTGTACCGTGGTTCCCAAAATGTGAAAAAATTTGTAAAAAAAAAATTTTTTTTGAATTCTTCCAATTTTTTTTCCAAATTCCATCCACTTTAATTCGTTATATAACAAAAAATTTAACCGACAAAAAAAGGCTAAGAATTTAATGAACTCTTTTAGTCTTAAATACTAAGCTCCGAAACTAATGTAAGTACTCATTTTGATTCGGCGCCAAACAAACAAGCAAATTAATAACGTAAATCGTAAAATAACTGCAGCGATATGTGCGGCGGGCGTTTTGATTATTCTTTAATGTAATTTAATAAACTTCGTTGACTGTTTGTTTGGCGTCGAGTCAAAATTAGTTACTTACATTAGTTCAGGAGCTTAGTTATTAAGACTAAAAAGATTCATTTTATTTTTTGCTTTTCAGTTTTTTTTTCGTTGGTTTAATTTTTTGTTAATTTTGTTTCGATTTTTGTGGCTGAAATCTACTAATTACCACCTGCTCGATTGAACCCAGGTCTCCATTATATTGTAGTGTCTCCAGAATTACAGAATGCAAAGTTTCAATAAATCGGTTCATAGGTGAGAAATTAATCATGCCCTATTTGGTTACCCCCTGTTGTGTATTCGTTTTTTTTTCGAATTCGAATGGGACTAACTCCGAAGTTCACCCTATTCAATTGGGAGAGGTTCATCTGAATCGATTAACCCTGTACAAAGTTTCTCGTGGTAAAATCGGTTAACAGGTAGGAAAATTCAGTGGGTGAAAAATCAATCCGCTATTCTCCTACCCCTAGAAATGATTTTTTTTTCGAATTCAAATGAAATCAAAATCGAATTATACCCTATCCATTGAGAAATCAATCATAAAAATCTATTACTGTGGAGAAAGTTATACGTGGTCATACATAGAGAAAAAAATACGCGTGGACTAGAGAATCTCCTCCTTTTTTTTGTCGGTTGAAAATGGCATTATACACTCCTTATTCACGGGTGAACAGGAGATTAGACTTCACCATGTAGTAATCTTCACATCTATCAAACAATCAAATCATAAAAACGGATTTTTCTCTTGAATTCTTTACGTCATATCCCTTACGAGTCAGAAAAAAAAGTATCACGTACCAAAACTTCGCTGTATCGCGATTCCCAAATTTGACGAAAGAAATAATTTTTTTTTGAATTCTTCCGATTTCTTTTTTCAAATTCAAATCTCTGTTATTTGTTGTAGGTATAACAAAAAATTAAACCAACAAAAAAACTGAAAAGCGAAAAATAAAATGAACTTCTCCAGTCCTAATAACTGAGCTCCTGAAGTAATGTGAGTAATTAATTTTTATTCGGCGCCAAACAAACAAACAAGCAAATTAATTACGTAAATTCTGAAACGAGAGTAGCGGTTTGCGCGACGGCGATTTGATTATTTATTTAAAGTAATTTAATGATCTTCGGTGACACAAAATTAGTGACTAACATTAGTTCAGGAGCTCAGTTATTAAGACTAAAAAGGTTTATTTCATTTTCTGTTTTTCAGTTTCATTTTTCGTCGGTTCAATTTGATATTAGAAATGATCTTTTTAAAGTTGTGTGGCTAAAATCAACTAATTTCTACCTACTTAATTTTCTCCAGGTCTCCATTATATTGTATTCTGCCCTTGCTTGTGAATTTTTTTCCTCAATTTTGGGGTATACCCTATTCAATCAAGAAAGACTCATCTGAATCAGTTAACCCTGTACAAAGTTATGCGCGGTAGAATCGGTTGACAGGTAAAAAAATTCAGTGGGTGGAAAATCAATTCCCTATTTTTTTACCCTTAGGAATAGAATTTCCTCAAATTCTAACAAAACCAATTTCGAAGTATACCCTATCCAATAATTTTTTTTCATAAAAATATTAAAAAAATATACACGTCGACTAGAGAACCTGCTTTTATTTTGTCGGTTGATAATGGCATAACACACTCCCCATTCACGGGTGTGCAAGAGGTTTTACTACACCCTGTAGTAATCTTCACATCTCCCAATCAATGAAAAGACTAGAAATCATATTTGAAATAATAGAGTTTAGAAACTTTTCCCTATTGAAAAGAGAAACATTCTCAATTGAATATTGAAAGTCAAATGTCAAAAAACACGAATTTCAAAGTGTCTCTCCAAAAGAATTGTTTCTAACTTTTTTCAATTTCTGCAAAGTGAGATTGCTTCTAGAAAATGTGTTTCCCATTTCTTCCGGTCTTTCTGATGATCGTGGAAGCGTGAAATAGATTTTTGTCGACAAAAATGTATTGAAGAACTAGTGAATGCGATGCCTCTCTTGCGTCAATGTTACAAATGATTTCTAGTGAGAACTCTCTCCTCTCCTTCGCCTCATTCATCTATATGAGTTCCCAATTATGGAATGGAAAATCAAATAACTATGTGAATGAAAATGCAAAATTTTCAATTTCAGATTTTTTTCTTTTGAATATCTGTCAGATGTAGTTCAATGTCCAGCGTGGCTTCAGCCAGGAAAGTAGTTGTTCTCTGTTAGACATTCACAAAAAAATAACTTCATTTTTATCGTGGATTTTTCAATTTACAGAGAAATATTTCTATTCAATATTCAATTGAATACACAAGAGGATATCTTGCTCGATGAAAGATAGTGACTGAAGTTTATCTTTCAGTCGCAGATGATTACACATCTGATTTTATGAACATCCTGTTCACATTTTCGAACAAATCAATCTTTTCCCTATGTTTTCGACACAATTTTGAATTGTTTGATATCGATCATTTCTGTCATTACCTTCAGTGAAAGCGAATCATTATGTACATGTTTACTTCTGCAAATCAGATATTGTCTTGTCAAGGATGAACGGGAAATGGAAGAACAAGTGTGCCTTTCTATATGGGAGTTCATAAAAACGTTTTCCTGTATTCGTGTATCAAAAACACCGTCTCCAAAATGGAAATTTTGATTGAGGTTACTATCTTGCATTCGGGAAAAATTAGCCTACATGCTTTTCGTATTTCAACTTCAAATAACTGAAGTCTCAGAGCACATTTCTGTAACACGAATGCATTCAACTTCATATACAAACTCCATCTAGAATTGAATAAACAAGTTTTAAGCTTCTTCCTACTCCTGGAAACAGACCACAATAATGTCGTATTTCTAACAGTTTCAAATATTCCCATATAACTAAGGTACGAGGATAGGTATCACCATAATCTTTCCTAAGGAGAATAACACGTTATCTTTCTGTAGAAGGTTTTGTTATCTACGAAAATATACTGCATTTTTTAGGTTCAATTTTAAAATTGCAAATTTACCGGATATGACATCTTGGCCGGTCTAGAATAAATAACACAGTGGTAATATACAGTGCTCGTCTGAAGTCCGTTCCCCCCCTACTAATTTTTGAACCACCTGGTATATCGCAACGAAATTTGGAGAGTTTGAATAGGAGATAAAAGCCTACTCTTTCATGAAAAAATCACAGCTGAAAGTTTCAAAATGGCGGCTGAGCGCCATCTTCAATGATTTTTTTAAACAGAACATCCCGTATATTATTTCATTTTCGAAATCTGCTCATAATTCTCAACAGTTTTCTCCAATACACTTTACCCCCAAATTCAATTAATTTCGAATGATTAGCGTTTGATAAGTGACATTTTGGTCATTTCAAACCCAGCCAAAAACATTAATGTTGCTTTCAATCAAGTTTGCATTGGAGAAAATCGTTGTCGCGGTAACATCTTGCTTACTGTTAAACTGAACTTCTAAGTGTTAAATAGTCCGTTGAGCGCCTAAATCCTTCAATGAAGAGTGTGATCATGGCTCGTAGTTTAGACGATAAATTTGAAGCAGTTTTGATATTTGGAGAAGCTGGAAGAAATTATCATCTAGCAGTCAGTATGTTCAATGATAGATTTCCCGAGAATCCTATTCCAAAGTCATATTTGTGCAAACTTTCGAATAAGCTCCAAGCAACTGATACGCTGAAAGATGCTCCAAGATCAGGAGGACCGACTCTTTCAGAAAAAAAAAATGGTAGAAATTGTTGCTGAAAAGGTAATCAACCCGACTCAGTCGACGTCTGCAGTTGCTGAATCCTGTGGAGTGAGTTCAAAAAGTGTCCAAAGAGTCCTGAACAAAGAAATGTTTTATCCCTTTAAAATGAAAGTCCTGCATGCTTTCACGAAGGATGATCCAGACCGGAAGGTTGAATTTTGTGAGTGGTTGACGAAAACAATTGAAGGAGAACGGGGCTTCCTAAAACGTGTATGTTTCGCAGAAGAATGCACATTTCTTCTTAATGGAAAAGTCAACAAACAGGATGTACGATACTGGAGCGATACTAATCCGCATATTTTCAGAGAGGGACATACCCAGTTTCGCGTTGTCGCGGTAACATCTTGTTTACTGTCAAACTGAACTTCTAAGTGTTAAATAGTCCGTTGAGTGCCTCAATCCTTCGATAAAAAGTGTGATCATGACTCGTAGTTCAGACGATAAATTTGGAGCAGTTTTGATATTTGGAGAAGCTGGAAGAAATTATCATCTAGCAGTCAGTATGTTCAATGATAGATTTCCCGAGAATCCTATTCCAAAGTCATATTTGCGCAAACCTTCAAATAAGCTCCGAGCAACTGGTACGCTGAAAGATGCTCCGAGATCAGGAAGACCGCCCTTTCAGAAGAAAAAAATGGTAGAAATTGTTGCTGAAAAGGTAATCAATCCGACTCAGTCGACGTCAGCAGTTGCTGAATCCTGTGAAGTAAGTTCAAAAAAGTGTCCAAAGAGTCCTGAAAAAAGAAATGTTTCATCCCTTTAAAATTAAAGTCTCGCATGCTTTCTCGGAGGATGATCCAGACCGGAGGGTTGAATTTTGTGAGTGGTTGACAATAACAATTGAAGGAGAACGGGGCTTCCTAAAACGTGTATGTTTCGCAGAAGAATGCACGTTTTTTCTCAATGGAATAGTCAACAAACAGGATGTACGGTACTGGAGCAATACTAATTCGCATATTTTCAGAGAGGGACATACCCAGTTTCCTAAGAAGGTGAAGTTTGGGCGGGGATTTTGGGCAATCGCGTTGCTGGATCGATTTCCATCGGAGGCAATATTACAGGAGTTCTTTACAGAAATCTTTCAGAAACTGAAATTGAACCACGAATAAGACAAATTGTATTAAACAATCAGGAAGAGTTTGAAAATCGTGAAATCATATTTCAGCAGGATGGGGCACCTTCCCATTCCGATGGCATGGCTAGAGAGTTCCTCGATACAAACTTTCCTGGACGATGGATATGTCGCAGGGAAAGTACAGAATGGCCACCAAGATATTCGGATCTTACACCCCTAGATTTTTTTCCTTGGGGGTATCTGAAGTCAAAAATCTGAGCCACTGAAACAAGAGAAGAGTTGGAACGCAGAATAATAGATGAATGTGAAGAAATAGATGAACAGACTTTCATCAACGTGAGAGAAGCTATTTATAATAGGGCAATTTATTGTCAAGATTTAGGAGGGGGCCACATTGAACACTCGATGAAATAATTGTTGGGGTTGAATAAAAGTGTTATTCAAAAATAAATTAAATTTTTCAGCTAACTAATTTGTTTTGAGATATTCCGGTAAGCGGTACTGTTTATCCTTCTCCTCCTCTCCTCCTCTATTTACGCTTCTTATTAGTCGAATTCATTGAGAGATTTGACTACAAATTAATAACAACGTTCCGTTAGCAAAATGTTTTACCGGAAGTGACCAAAATTCATACTTTATTTTAAACCGGAACGTCACTTTTCAAACGTTAATATTTCGAAAACAATTGAATTTAGGAGTAAAGTGTATTGGAGAAAACTGTTGAAAATCATGAGCAGATTTCAAAAATGGAATAATATATGCTGTGTTCCATTTAAAAAAATTATTGAAGATGGCGCTCAGCCGCCATTTTGAAACTTTTAACCATGATTTTTCCATGAAAAAGTAGGATTTTATCTCCTATTCAAGCCCTCCAAATTTCGTTGCGATATACCTGGTGGTTGAAAAATTAGTAGGGGGGGGGGATGAGACGAGCACTGTAATCGTCTTAATCCATGTCAAAACTCTCTCAACATAGCTATCAAGATACATAAAAGAGATTGAATGAAAAATCTGTATTTCTGGAAAAGCCGCCACTTAATAATAATACAGTTGTGTAGATTTATTCACTGACAACCGAATCTTGAATTTAATTATTTCACAATACCCGATAGAGAAATGCATATACTGGACGATGAAGCCATATTGTTTGTTCAACTACGCAATTAGCTCAACTCGGAGCTTCCTAACAGATATTTTCAGATCATGGACCATGATCCATTTATCTGATCAGAAGGCAAGAAAGAGATCAATATAGAGGATATGCTTGCGGAAAATACCTTCGAGCTGAAGCGTATCATATTGTATATTTTTATCTCTTACTGAATTCGACCAATTCCCGTAATTTTCCCGAATTCCGAGGCAATCGCTGAGATAGAGTCGCTGAAAATGGGCGATTCACTTCAAACAGGAACGTTCTTCAACAAACCGGAAATCGAAATGTCTTTAAACATTTCATTCTCACTCACGGGCGTGACTGCGCTGTATTTTCTATGATTTGAGACCGCTGGGAACCGGGAAATTTGTGAATGATGATTTAACTATTTTCTGGTAATTCACGATTGAACTTCCCAGATCGATACTCATGAAATTCAGGGGAGTTTTGGCATTGAACCCATACCGACTTCTCCACTCAATTCTGGTTGAATCTCTGATTTCAAAAAGTGTTATACAATCAGTAGTTCTCGTGTTGATCAATTTATAATTGCAACTCAAACTGTTTATATTTCTGAAAATAATAGTACACACGATTTTCTTTCGTTTTTTGATGTATGGAACATTGCTTTATTTTTTCTCGAATCAGTCCCAAGAGATAAGAGAGCTAAGAAATTGATTTCCTCAAATTTAGATTTGGGAAACGATATTTAAGTGTTTTGAATTATATTTTTTCTACGACAACCTCGATAAATGTTCATTTTATAACCGTAACTTCAATCACAAACAAGTACATTTTGTACAGAATTTCATTTTTGCATCGGTTTCTAGGCAAGTTGCTAAGCAACAAATGCGAAATGGAATATTTCGTGTTAGGTCTAGGTTCACTATAAAATCACGACGACTACGGCTTGTCAAATTATGACATCCAGCGACAAATTGATGAAATGTCAGCAGATCGTTTCTGTCAAAGTAATTTCATAGTTGTTTTCTATGGAAACTATTAATTAAAATAGAAACTGATAGTGATATTGACTTAGATTTGACACCTTCGAACATAATAGAAGCAGCGAAGGTAACAACACTGAATTTATTACCGGAAACGTCGAAGAGTATGTATCAACGCGCTTATAACCTTTTTTTGGAATGGAAGGTAGATCAAAAGACAAAATCGTTTTCCGAGAACGTTTTAATGGCTTATTTTGGCGACTTAGCCAAAAAATTTAAAAGTTCCACTTTGTGGTCACACTTCTCAATGCTGAGAACGATTCTTAGTATCTATAATGATATAGATATTGCCAAATATTTGAAACTGAAAGCATTCCTCAAGCGGCAGTCTAACGGCTACAAACCCAAAAAGTCAAAGATCTTTACAGCAAATGACATCGATAATTTCATTGAACAGGCTCCAGATGAAATATATTTGGCAACAAAAGTAAGTTTTATATTTTGATGAAAAATATGTTTGAGTAAACTAATTTACATTGTAGGTTGCATTAGTTATGGGAGTAATGGGTGCATGTAGAAGACATGAATTACATCAAATGAAAATTACTCATTTCAATGATCTTGGTTCGGCTGTTTTAGTAACAATACCAGACAGTAAAACCAAAATAGTACGGAATTTTACTGTAACTGCAAATTCTACGGAATTTATAAAAAATACGCAAATCTTTGCCCTCAAAATGCTTATGGTCTATGGTTTTTCATTAATTATCAAAAAGGAAAGTGTATCATTCAGAGAATAGGTCTGAATAAGTTTGGAGCTATGGGAAAAGACATTGCCAAGTATTTAAAATTGCCAAATTACGAATTATATACTGGGCACTACTTTCGCCGATCCTCCGCAACAATTCTTGTTGATGCTGGAGGTGACATAACCACGTTGAAACGCCACGGTGGCTGGAAATCTACTACAGTCGCTGAGGGATATGTTGATGAATCGAAGAAAAGTAAGCTTGACATAGCAAATAACATTGCGAATGCAATACAGAACATACCATCAGACATACCAACAATTTGGAAATGGAAAATCGCGAGAAGCCGTCCACTTCAACGTCGACAAATTATCAATTTCGAAAAGAATTAAGTATTCAGCAATCAAGTTCTCCAAATATGATATTCAATAATTGCACATTCAACTTCAATTAGATACATACATAGGCTTCTATTTCTGTGTACCTATTAGAAATAGCAATAAAGAAAATATTTATATATTTCTTCAATTTATATTTTAATTCTGATAGAAAGCCCATTAGCGGCGAATTCGGAGTAATGAAATATCATCAGTTTATTTCTTTCAAAGTTTTTGCAATGTATGCATGTATTAAACGTGAACGATATGTTGTCATAGAAAAAGTATAGTATGCAACTCGCAACAAAATGGCCATTTTGCACTCGTATGAATTGCAGCACTTGCCTTCGGCTCGTGCTGCACATTTCATACTCGTGCAAAATGGGCATCATTTTGAGCTCATTGCATAATATACTATTTCCATTTATCGTAGCCGATACTAGGTGAAACTCGATATTGAAGTAACCAAAAAACAGCAAATGTGTAAAATTATGGAAATAGCCCCAGCCCATCGCCTCTAGAAAATTATATCCGAAGAACATACCAAGGGCATCGGTCTGATCAAAAAGCCGAACGGTGGATATGCAGAAAAAATAATTGTACTCATCCAGACACACTTTCCTGGGTCCAAGGTTGTTGAAAACGAACTGCAAAGTGCTCAGCCGGAAAGGGGTTTTCACCAACCTCAACAGAACCAGCGGGAGCCTATCGGCGAAAATATTTACCACCCAAGAGACCAAATGAGCTATTGAGAGCTTCAAAATTTTCAAATCGGCTGGAAAGGATGGAATATTGCCCGCCTCATCACAAAATGGCCTTGGAATAATAGAGCCCTCCTTGAAAAGGCTGTTCGAAGCCAGTTTTATTTTCGGTAACATAGCGAAAGCCTGCAGGGAGGCTGCACTGGTATTCCTACCAAAGACTGGGATACATCTAGCGGACGAAACAGAGTCTTATCGCCCCACCAGTCTGACCTCCTTTCTCCTGAGAACAATGGAGAGAATTGAAGACTGCTATACAGGGTGGCCACTTTTTTAATGGGATTGTATTGGTAACTTTTAAACCATGAGAGTTAGAAGGTCGGTCAAATATTGAAAAAGTTGCATTCATAAAAGCATTGTCAAGCAGTTCAAACAAATCGAGATTATCAGGGCCGGTTATTGAGATATCATAAGAAAAGTAAATTCTGTCATTTTGTTTTTTTTTTCCCACTTTATTTCGAATATTATCGAAAAATGTCACGGGAGTTTTTTATTCGACAGTAAATTATACTCATTTTGACATAATCAGATTTTGTATCCAACGTTTCGTACGCTATGGGCCACCCTCAACCTCATTTTTTTCAATACGGACCTGCATATTTTATGACACTTTTCGAAAAAACTTTCAACGCTAAATTCAACGATATATCATACAATGTCATTCAAAGTTGATTTTCAGGTGATTTTGACCCTTATCCAAATTTCTTTGGGTCGGATCTGTATTACATTTAGGTACCTTTAGTTTAATTAACAACATGCAATACATTTCGATAAGAAAATCAACTTACTCATCTTCAACTGAATGGAACGTAACAGAATGAAAGCAAGAAACAAGTAATAATTATTTACAAATTTCAAGAGGTGAAAAACCTAATTCATAATAATTAAACAAAACTATCATTTAATGAAAGAAAAATCAAATGATTATTCGAAAGTAAATGATGAACATTAATGAAGTAAAAGTTTTCTATTAATGAAGTAAGTGTTCGAAATGTCCACCATTTTGTAAAATGCACTTTGCGGTTCTGGAACCCATACTTCTTATACATTTGCTTATTTCGTCTCCTTGTATACCTTCCAATACATTCTCAATCTTCTCGCGAGGAATCATTATTGTTGGATTTGTAATTTGTTCCGTTGAAACAAATGACAGAATCGAACTTTATTTTGAGATCATTACGATATAATTTTTGCAAGGCTTGGTATTCAAATTTGAAATCATTGTATTCGCGTCTCTTGACTATTTTATTAACAGCAGTTTTTGATAAATTGCATTCACTGGCCACAGTTATCGACTTTTTTTCTGGGTTCAATTGAATTTGGGTCAGAACATTGATATCGTTGATAGACTTGTTTTTTCTTACATACACACAACTCTAGGTTTATTGAATGTATTATTTTCAAGTAGTAGGCCGTGGATAAAAAAGAACATAACAAGAAATGTCATATTATTTGTCACTTCGTTTATTATTGTGTCACAAGAACTTGTCATTAAATACTTTTGTGAGTAATTCCAATTCAACTTATTCGATATGGTAAGATACACAAATGAAGAGAAGAGAGATATGTACGAAGTGTACAAAAAACTAGATAGAAATTCGTTCAAAGCACAACAAAGGTATGGTGAATTATATCCTGAAAGAACAACACCAAATATTAAAATATTTCGACGTTTATCTACAACGTTACTTGCACATAATTTATTCATCAAACCTAGAGGTCCTTATGTACGACGAAACGAGCCTATCAATGACATCAATGTTCTGGCCCAAATTCCAATGAATCCAGGAATAGGAGCAAGAATCATGGCCAGTGAATGCAATTTATCAAAAAGTGCTGTTAATAAAATAGTCAAGAGACACGGATACCATGACTATAAATACCAAGCCGTGCAAAAACTATATCGCAATGATCCTGAGAGAAGGTTGCAATTCTGTAATTGGTTTCAACGGAAGGTGCGGAATAACAACAATTTTGCGCACAATATCATTTGGGGAGACGAAACGACATTCACAAATTCTGGCATGTTCAATCGAAGGAACAAACATTTTTATGCCACAGAAAATCCTCACTTAATTCATGAAGTTAGACATCAATATCGTTTTTCTTTGAACATATGGTGCGGTTTGTTGAATAATAAATTACTGGGACCCTATTTTATTGACGGCAACCTAACCGGAGCAAAATATGTAGAAATTATAGAGGAAATGTTGGATGATCTTCCTATACGGTATCGGCGTGATAGTCCATGGTTCCAACGAGACGGATGTGGTCCACACAACTCAAGAAAAGTCACAGACTATCTAAATCGAACTTTTCCCGATTCATGGATTGGAACAAGAGGTCCAGTAGCATGGCCTGCCAGATCTCCGGATTTGAATCCGCTGGATTTTTATTTGTGGGGATATCTCAAAAATAAAATTTATGGTTCTACGAACCCGACAATAGAGATTCTTCGCGAGAAGATTGAGAATGTATTCAAGGAGACGAAATAAGCAAATGTATAAGAAGTATGGGTTCCAGAACCGCAAAGTGCATTTTACAAAATGGTGGACATTCCAAACACTTACTTCATTAATGTTCCTCATTTACTTTCGAATAATCATTTGATTTTTCTTTCATTAAATGATAGTTTCGTTTAATTATTATGAATTAGGTTTTTCACCTCTTGAAATTTGTAAATAATTATTACTTGTTTCTTGCTTTGATTCTGTTACGTTCCATTCAGTTGAAAATGAGTAAGTTGATTTTCTTATCGAAATGTATTGCATGTTGTTGATTAAACTAAAGGTACCTAAATGTAATACAGATCCGACCCAAAGAAATTTGGATAAGGGTCAAAATCACCTGAAAATCAACTTTGAATGACATTGTATGATGAATCGTTGAATTCAGCGTTGAAAGTTATTTCAAAAAGTGTCATAAAATATGCAGGGCCGTATTGAAAAAAATGAGGTTGAGGGTGGCCCAGAGCGTACGAAACGTTGTGGTACAAAATCTGATTATGTCAAATTGAGGATAATACACTGTCGAATGAAAAACTTCTGTGACATTTTTTGATAATATTCGAACTAAAGTGGGAAAAAAAGAAAAATCAAAATGACAGAATTTACTTTTTTTATGATATCTCAATAACCGGCCCTGATAATCTCTATTTGTTCAAACTGCTTGACAATGCTTCGATGAATGCAACTTTTTCTCCATTTGACCGACCTTCTAACTCTTATGGTTTAAAAGTTACCAATACAATCCCATTGAAAAAGTGGCCACTCTGTATAAGAAGTGAAATCCTTTTGGACAGACCAGTTCACAAAAAACAGTTCGCCTATCAAGCAGCCAAATCACTGAATAATGCTTTACACTGAAAGCATTGGAAAGACATACTTGACCAAAGAAATGGCTCTCTGTGCATTCATTGTGTGCTTTCAATAACACCTCACATGACTCCATCGCTAGCGGAAAGGAATATAAACACCTCACTGATCAGATGGATGAATGCAATGCTGAAAAGCAGAATCATTGTAGCTGCTCTTAGAGAGAAAACGGTCAGAATGACAGCGGAAAAAGGTTGTCCACAAGGCGGAGTTTTATCGCCTATGCTGTGGTCACTGACGGTGGATAATCTCATAGTGAAGGTACATGAATCTGGAACTACGACTCAAAGTTACGCCAATATTAGGGGCGAATATAACGGGATAATAAGTCGCCTGCAGACAGCACTTTATATAATCAGAAGCTGGTGCGTAGAAGAGGGACTGTATGTTAACCCCCAGCAGAACAGTGCTGGTTCCATTCACAAATATATCATTTCCTTTTATTTTATTTCTTTATTTAACGTCGGCCTATTTCTGCAACCAGGGCTTAACAGCGACTCCGGTGAGCAAACTCTCCAAATCAGAAATTTTGCGAATCCTCTGATGTTTTCAATCAGAGGTAGGGATCTTCAACGAGCTCAACATCTATCATCTCTGGACCACCGTCATAGAGTCCCATCCAACGGACAGCATATCTATCCTCATATCTCGTGCTCATTGATAAGAGTCCCGCAGCTGTGGAATTGCTACTACACTGCAGTCATTTGGGGGCTTCCAAATGCAAGTCTTCCCTGGCAGGTCATCACCGATCCAAGTACTGGCGACTTGGTTGTGAATGAATGTGGTTTTATTGTTATATTTCGGGTTGCCGTCATCTTAGCGAGATAAAATACATACCAGTTTTCAAGTCTAATCACAGGCTTTCAATTACATCGAAATTGGTTCGGTAGTTCTGGCGTGATGCTCAAAAAAACAAATAGACAGTTGCAATTTTACTGTTTTATAATAGTATAAATATATGACGATTGTTAACACAAAATCATCTCAGAACCACTCTTATATCGAGGGCAACAATGTTACTCTTGACCAATGATAATCGATTTTCACCTTAATTCTGTTGCTCTCTCATGTACCTTTTGGTGTAGTTTCGATGTTTGGATCTTCTGTTGTCCATTATGAGGTTATTCTCTATGAATATCTTCTTCCTCATATACCGCTCTAATCCCTAATTCTCCTTTCCTACTCTCTTCCGTCCATTTGCAATCCTCTTTCCCCGCTCTCCTTGCAATATCATTCACCCCTTGGTATGTTATATCCACCTGAACGGTTGAAATTCATATTTCTCCTGTATATTTTTTTTCAATTTATTCGATGCTTCTGTTAATCCTATTTCTCTTTTTGCACCTGGATATTCGTCTATCCCCTAACACCACATTTAAAATCATCAATGAATTTTTCGCTCCCTTTTTTTAACTCTATGATTCCAAGTATGCTATTGCGTCTTTTCCCCTACTACCTCTTTATTTTTCCCCTGGATACTCCTCACGTTCCATATACCCATTTTTATATTTTGCCGTTCGTTCCTCCTCTTTCCTTGGTGCTCCTCATTTTCATGATTTTTCATATTCAGTTCTCAGTAGAGCTATGACGAGCACTGACAAAGAGTGCCTCGAGTACCACAATTAGGTTGGGACATGAATTTTTTTTATCGAATATTTGGAATCTACGCATACGACTTTATCATTAATTTTGTTTTCCTACGTTTCTAAAACAATTTTTGAGAATTCTACAGCGTTTTGAATACGCCGAGTTTCAAATCACCTCCATGATCTTGGAGAGAGAGCGTGACGTCACAATACTGTGTGTTGATTGTTCGCGTCGTTATCAATATTCATACTGTAATTTCCAGAATGCCTACTCTAAAAACTATTGTTGATGTTATGTGCCTGGTTGTAAAAATTCAACATGAAAAACACCTAAAAAATAAAAAATGTGTGTGTCCTTCGAAGAAACAAGTGGGTTTGTGTTGCTCGTCTCAAGTACATACCAACAAAAACCCAATTGATTTGCTGCGAGGAACATTTCACTCTGGAGGATGATATGGAAAACTACATACAGTATTAATTAACGGGTACTGCGAGAAAATTTAAAAATGATATTCTGCCCCACATTTTCAATGAGCATTTATAGCAGTTCTATGAATTTTCAGGTGGTTTCAGACAGCGCAAAAAAAGAGTAATGCAATAAATTTTTATTCACTGATGAAGCAGCTTTCAGTAGAGATGGAGTAATCAACTCTCATAATCTCCACATATGGGCCGAAAAAAATCCCCATGGGATATTGCGAACCAAACACCAACGGAAATTCAACGTGAATGTTTGGGCTGGTATCATAGGAAAACATTTTATAGGACCATTCGTTCTACATGACCGATTGAATGGAGAACGTTATTTGGAGTTCATCCAGAATGATTTGAATGGACTTTTGGAACATGTTCCATTGCAAACCCGAAGAGATTTGTGGTTTATGCATGATGGCGCTCCTCCTCATTTTAGTTTGATTGTGAGGGACCATCTGAACCAGACTTTCCCCAATAGATGGATTGGTAGAGGTGGGCCATATTCATGGCCACCGTGGTCTCCGGATTCAAATCCATTGGATTTCTTTCTGCGGGGGCATCTGAAAAGCCTCGTTTAAGCTACACCTATTGATACCAGAGATGCCTTGTTGAATAGAATTATTACATTACATTGTGAAGCCATACGAAACGACCCTGGCATGCTATTTCAAGTGCAGAGAGGGTGTTTGCGCCGACTAAGATATCTATTGAGAGAGACGGGGGTCATATCGAGCAGTTTTTGTAGAGGATTTTGCATTTCAGTTTGCTCTTGAGGCTTGCGATTGATTATTTACACCATGAGTTTTGTAAGGTAAACGTGTTTGCATGATGAAAATTCGTTATTAACATTGTACCTATCATTTCTATTTTCATTACAAATTAATCTTTTCGAATAATGGCAGACATCTCAGGTTGGATGTCGTCGAATAAAAATGCATTTTTATCAAAAATCGTTGCTCCGATCGATTTTCCACACGAGTACTTTTCTTCAGGAAATTGTCCAGGTAACCTTGTTTTGAGAGATAAGTGCCATGTGAAGTGGAATGAATAGAAAAATCGAATTTAAACGGTTTTCTTCACATAAAGGATTCAATATGAAATTGAACCAGAGAAAGGTAGATCTCAGGTGAAAAACAACTACTTTCCTGGCAAATACCACGCAGAACGTTGAATGATATTCACCTGAAAATCCATGCATACTTCCATATAATATCAATGGACATTGAATGCAAATGTTTTTTCTAATAAGCTCGATTATGTTTAATTTATGTCGTGTTCACCTAACAATCCGCATACCGGTTTCAGGCTTCTTGGCCCTCATCAGTACGGAGTAGTCAACCAGCCAAAGGTCCAAAGAACTCTGGCTGAAGTGAGACACAACGTAAACAAACCATCATCGATCTTGTAACACCTATAGGTACGCCGGAAAAGATGAACTTTAACTGGCGGTACCTAGTGACAGAAAGAAACACTCCGAAAATCTCCCACCTCGATAGGTTTCTAAATAAAAGATTCCTTCTCAGTAAGAGTGGCAAGCCCGTCTAGCATATAGTGAGAGATAAGTGCCATGTGAAGTGGAATGAATAGAAAAATCGAATTTAAACGGTTTTCTTCACATAAAGGAATCAATATGAAATTGAACCAGAGAAAGGTAGATCTCAGGTGAAAAACAACTACATTCCTGGCAAATACCACGCAGAACGTTGAATGATATTCACCTGAAAATCCATGCATACTTCCATATAATATCAATGGACATTGAATGCAAATGTTTCTTTCTGATAAGCTCGATTATGTTTAATTTATGTCGTGTTCACCTAACAATCCGCATACCGGTTTCAGGCTTCTTGGCCCTCATCAGTACGGAGTAGTCAACCAGCCAAAGGTCCAAAGAACTCTGGCTGAAGTGAGACACAACGTAAACAAACCATCATCGATCTTGTAACACCTATAGGTACGCCGGAAAAGATAAACTTTAACTGGCGGTACCTAGTGACAGAAAGAAACACTCCGGAAATCTCCCACCTCGATAGGTTTCTAAATAAAAGATTCCTTCTCAGTAGGAGTGGCAAGCCCGTCTAGCATATAATGAGAGATAAGTGCCATGTGAAGTGGAATGAATAGAAAAATCGAATTTAAACGGTTTTCTTCACATAAAGGATTCAATATGAAATTGAACCAGAAAAAGGTGAAAAACAACTACTTTCCTGGCAAATACCACGCAGAACGTTGAATGATATTCACCTGAAAATCCATGCATACTTCCATATAATATCAATGGACATTGAATGCAAATGTTTCTTTCTGATAAGCTCGATTATGTTTAATTTATGTCGTGTTCACCTAACAATCCGCATACCGGTTTCAGGCTTCTTGGCCCTCATCAGTACGGAGTAGACGGGCTTGCCACTCCTACTGAGAAGGAATCTTTTATTTAGAAACCTATCGAGGTGGGAGATTTTCGGAGTGTTTCTTTCTGTCACTAGGTACCGCCAGTTAAAGTTTATCTTTTTCGGCGTACCTATAGGTGTTACAAGATCGATGATGGTTTGTTTACGTTGTGTCTCACTTCAGCCAGAGTTCTTTGGACCTTTGGCTGGTTGACTACTCCGTACTGATGAGGGCCAAGAAGCCTGAAACCGGTATGCGGATTGTTAGGTGAACACGACATAAATTAAACATAATCGACCTTATCAGAAAGAAACATTTGCATTCAATGTCCATTGATATTATATGGAAGTATGCATAGATTTTCAGGTGAATATCATTCAACGTTCTGCGTGGTATTTGCCAGGAAAGTAGTTGTTTTTCACCTGAGATCTACCTTTCTCTGGTTCAATTTCATATTGAATCCTTTATGTGAAGAAAACCGTTTAAATTCGATTCTTCTAACCTTGTTTTGTTAAAACATATTGACAAATCCCAGTCATTTCAAAATTTTGCGGTGTGGACCATCGGGGATAGTCCGTTCCTGACTTTGTAGCAGACCAACTGACTCCTGCATGAAAGCTCATCGAAGGAATTTATTTGTTCAGTCAATCACCAGTATTTAGATGATTTTGAATATTTATTTTGAAAGTTATCAAAGAAAAACATTTTTCATTTTGTAACTTTGAGGGCATGTAACTTGGTAACGAAGGCTTTCAGGAACAAAAGTTATATGAAGTACTGGTGATATTTTGACCCCATCTATACATTTACGAGAGGAAAAGGGGAAGTCCAGGGACACCCTGTTCATATAAATGTACTACACTCTACGAATATTAAAAATAATTCAATTTTCGATTTATTGATGTATTTTTGCATAGTTCCATCACAAACGAACATGGATTTTCCCAATCAAAAAATCTACAGAATATCCTGAATCTCTTAATTTTAATAATATCATTCCCATAACTATCGATTTGTCTCATATGTTTACCTTTCACAGCTGCTCAATCCAAACAAGAAACGTTTTGAATGACATCTTCTCCTTCATCGACTGTCATTTCCACACGATGCGTGTGTCCGGTCCGTGTCCCAATAGTACCGTGACGTCACTCTACCGAAAGGCCACTCCGAGCGGACGAAGAATTCACCGTTTTTTAACGAAAACTAGATTACGAAAATAGTTTTTTTCAACGATATTATTGTTTTTGTTGATCAATATCTGTAATAAAAGTGGTTTTATACTGATTTTCCACATCATGGCCCAACCTAATTCACAAACAATTAGTACGAGATTTAACATACCTGAATATATTTTACGTGCAATCGCACACAAAGTGAATATTTCGCGTTCTCAACACAGTCCGCGAAATTCAATTTCGTGGCCGTTATACTCTTAGCAACGGCCGCCAAACCAAACGTCAGTTCCAAATTTGACATTTCTAAAATACAACAATAACAAGGATATTTTTTATTGAATACAGCATTAATTTTTCGATTAACAACAAATACATACTTACTTATATTATTTTTCAGGTACTGTCTAGCTCTAGTGGAGTGCAAGATACTAAAATATATCTATCATTATCAGACTTATTCGCCTTTTTTCAAGAACTATCAAAATATTTTATCTGATGGCATGTCATGATGACAACGTTATTTCACCCAATTTTGATGCCATAAATAAGCTCATTATGGTACTGAGTACCATAATGAAATTACTCTATTTCATATACACTCCGTAATTTTTCCTGCAAAAGGGAGTCCACGATATTCCGCGTCATTTCTTCCAAATCAGAAGGTAAACTACTAGTTTCTGAATCACTCATAATTATTTAAATTATATTCAACTCTACGTGACAATTGTGTTTGACAGTAGATAAATAAATATTGCCGTTACAACCTGACGTTGTCAAGGAAATAGCAAAGCACAGCTCACTAACCTACTAATATTTGAAACTACACATAATCTTACTCCTTTGAAAATAGTTGTCATCGTGACATGTCAAAATGCAGTTTTTAATTTTTCGAAAATGTATTAATATAAATGCCATCAGATGAAATTTTGTATGTAATACGAATCATAATCAATCATTATGGCACACGTCGTGTTATCGGACTCGGCTACGCCTCACCCAATAACATGCACGACTTGTACCATAATGATCGTCTTTATGATCCTTATTACATAAATAACTATTATATATAATCAAACATATCATTTCCATAGCAACGCTGTCACTTTGTTGATTGAATTGAATTGCTGTTGATCTCAAAGCAATTATATATTTATTTGCAATTATCTATTTTACTATCTTTGACGAATGCACGTAAAATAGTGTGTATGCCATGACCGCGAAACTTTTTAGCGACCTCAAGATTATCCTGCCTTGCCCGCAAGCGGCCTCGGCGATAACTTTTCTTCCGGTACGCCAAAAAAGTGTTTCGCGGCCTTGGCATACAAATAACTATTTCGTGCAATCGCACGCAAAGTGAGTATTCCGCGTTGTCAACTCAGTCCACGAAATTTAATTTCGCGGCCGTTACCCATAGCAACGGCCGCCAAACCAAACTTCACTTCCAAATTTGACATTTTTAAAATATGACAAAGACAAGGATTATTTTACATTCTGTTTGTCACACCAATCTGTAAACTCGCTGTTACATTTGACGTATTGCCGTTAAGAATTTTCAGGTATTAAAACGGAAGGCGCCAAGTTTGAAATACGCTCTGGAGGAGTGCAGGATACTAAAATATCACTATCAGTATCAGACATATTTCCGTTTTGTCAAGAACTGCCAAAATGGTTTGTATACAGAGTGAGTCAGAAGTACTTTGTCAAAATTCAGGTGATGATTCCTCACACTAATCTAATATGAATTGTCCAAATAAATATATGTCCGGAAACGCTTCGTTTCCAAGATACAGGGTGTTGAAGTTTCATTTTTATTTTCGTTTTTTTTTAAATAACTTTCGAAATACTGATTTTAATCAAACAAAAATTGGTATTGAGAGGTTTTTTGAGATGTCGAACTCGAACCTGATGTCATTATTGCTCTTACTCGTGGGGGGCGCCACCTACACGTCTTTCTCTTTTTTGAAGAATCATAATTTTTTTAGCGTACTTCTAGCACATTTTTTTGTAAAAAAATCAATTTCACTATCATATCTACGTAGAAAAGCTACCCTTGTTACAAGTCGCTATAAGCAACTGTTTTCTAGATATTTGGACTTGAAAAATTGCGATGCCTGTTGAAGTTATAGGAGGAGTGTTCATATGCACTGCCAGGCAAATGGGAAATTTATATACTACCAGTGTTTTTACTTTCAAAGCGTTTCTGGTACAATCATAAAAAAGTTCTGTCGTGTGGAAGAGAATTCCTTTTCGAAACTTTTTATGTCGGGTCAATTGGGATTAGAAATACTACACCTTTATTTTCAATTTTTCACAAGAACGCTAATGGAATGAATTTGACGTTCAAGTAAGTAGTTTTGGTTTTTTGTAGAGGGCGCCACCTATTCTATTGATTTTTACTCGTTTGAAATAGTTATTATTGTATCACAAGTGCAGAATCTGTATTTGTTCCAATAAAATTCTCAAGAAATATCCACATTTCATTTCAAGAAATTTTGAATATGTTGAATGAAATAAAATAAAGGAAACTAAATTGTATTCGAATAAATTTTTCAGAATGTCCTCCTTCAGCGAAGATACAGGCATTCAGTCTTTCAGTCATTGAATCTCGTACCCGCCCAAAAACTATTGGTGTGTTTCTTATTGTTTCACAGGCGTCTACTATTCGGTTTCTTAGATCTTCCTCGTTCGCTACTGGAGTTTTATAAACGAGTGACTTCAAATGTCCCCAAAAATACAAATCTAGCGGGTTCAGATCTGGGAACCTTGGTGCCCACGCCTGGTTAGGTTCTTCTACACCCCTACCGATCCATCGATTTGAATAGACAGTATTAAGGAATTCCCTGGCTACAACGCTAAAAGGACCGGAGCCCCATCATGCATATACCACATGCGGATACAAATTTCTAATGGTACATTCTGAAGTAGTCCCGGCAATTCATTTTCTAAAAAGTCTCTGTAAGTTGCGCCATTCAGTCGGAAAGGAAGAAAGAAAGGACCTATCAAGTGATTATCAATTATTGCCGCCAATACATTTAAATAAAATTTATACTGATAATGTCTTTCAATAACTGCGTGCGGATTTTCCAGAGCCCAAACATGGTTGTTATGAAAGTTTATGATAGCATTTCGGGAGAAGTTTGCCTCGTCCGTAAAGAGTAGATATCTTCAGAATTGAGTATTTCCAGCTAATTTTCTCAAAAACCACTGACACATGCGTTGGGGAAAGTCTCGTGGCGAAAGAGCTTGAACCCTTTGAATATGGTATGGATAAAATTGTTGATCGTGGATAATTCTCCAAACTGGACTGAGTTGAATTGAGAGCTTCAGCAATTATTCTTGTATTTGTTTCTGGATTCTCCTCGAGAGCGTTCAAAACAGCTTCTCCCAATTCTGGGGCTCGGACTGCTCGTGGTCTTCCAATAATATCTGCTGCCCTCTTAAAGCTACCTGTTTCTGCTAAACGACGGAGGAGACTGGTAAATGTTGGAGCTGAAGGCAGTACTCGATTATGAAATCGCTCCTGGTAAATAAGTCTTGCTTCGCGCGCATTGCCATCCGCAAGGCCATAAACGAAATGCATATCGGCAAAATGTACATCATTGTTTGAAGAATCCATTTTTACAAAATTAGTGTTTGAAAACTAACAGAAACTTCAACAAAACAACAAAACGTTCAACTGTAACATAATATGTAATTACCAAAACTACTTACTTGAACGTCAAATTCATTTCCTAAGCATTCTTGTGAATAATGCAAAATAATGGTAATATCTTCAACACGCATCGATTATCAAATAATCGTCTTGAAATTTTCAACTCCAAATATCTAGAAAACGGTTGCTTATAGCGACTTGTAAGGAAGGTATCCTTTTTACGAAGATATGATAGAATAATTGATTTTTTTACTGAAAAATGTGCTAGAAGTACGCTCAAAAAAGTTGAATCTTCAAAAAAGATAAAGACGTGTAAGTGGCGTCCCCTACGAGTAAGAGCAATAATAACATCAGGTTCGAATTCGACACCTCAAAAAACCTCTCAATACCGATATTCGTTCAATACTAATAATAATAATAATAATAATAAACGACTTTATTGCTCACATATATAGATAACAAGAATACATAAATAATGTGAATTAGGCCCAAAGCAAAAGGCGAAGTTCAGTTTATAAGATGATATAAAATCAGCTCATAAACTGTTCTTCCACTTAACCTTAAGTATATCGCTAGGTGTGTTGAACTTAAAAATATATGAAAAAATAAAAGAATGAAAGTTAAACAATTACAGCTAGTCTTAATCTAATTTCCATCGTACGTATATCAGGATTGCATTGAAAACAAATGTTTCTTATAGGCCTTCTTGAATCTTTGCAAACTGAAGGATTTTAACATGGTAGGGACCTGATTGTATATTGAACATATTTGATAAGTGTAACTACGCCTGAATATTTCTAGTCTGAAGATTGGCAGTGAAAGGGTTCCTTTATATCGGATATTTAGATTATGTATATCGGATCGATAGGTGATTTTTCTGTGCAAATATGAGGGTGTTTTATCGAAAATAATTTTTTGAAAATGACAGCAGCATGTTATCTCCTTCTATTGCTCATATTGAAGGTCAGTATTTCAAAGTTATTTAAAAAAAATGAAAATAAAAATAAAACTTCAACACCCTGTATCTTGGAAACGATGCGTTTCCGGGCATATATTTATTTGGACAATTCATATTAGACTATTGTGAGGAATCACCTCCTGAAGTTTGTCAAAGTACTTCTGACTCACCCTGTATATTTAACCATATCATTTCCATAGCAACGCTGTGACCTAGTTAATTAAATTGAACTACTGTCGATTTTGAAGCAATTATATTTTTATTTGCAATTATCTAGTTTAATAATTTTGACGATTGCACGAAAAATAGTGTTAATGCCATGACCGCGAAACTTTTCAGCGACCTCAAGATTAACTTTTCTTTCGGTACGCTAAAAAGGTATTTCGCGGCCTTGGCATACAAATAACTTTCCAAGCAAAAAAAAAGTACATTTCAATCAATTTTATAAAAGTCGTTAATTCCCACAATTTCGTACTGCACCTGCACGGTGGATTTTTTAAAAACTTTTTCAATCTTCACCTACTTTATTTCGTTATCAAATTGTATTATACTCCCATCATTCATAGTAGTACTCCCTTCTACTCATACAAACATCTATGAAGTGAAGGGGGCGCAAAAACATTGTAGAACTGCTCCCATTTTCGACTTTTGCTCTCCCCCTGTATGTAATATCGTCAACGCGGTTCGCAGGTATTCTGTCTGGCCGGAAGTTTCCTGGGCAACAGCAGCAAACTTGATTTGATTTAACTTTTTCCATAGTTCTCGGAGTTGGCAATATATTCGCGATAATAAATAGGATCGATTCAGCAGATTCCCAGTTCCGTGTTGTGTTGACATTAGTTTTCCTGTTTACAGTGGCTATTTTGTTCAGTGTTTTGTTTATTTTCGGTTCAGCTGCATGTGAGGTTGTAAATTAATGAAATGCTTTGTTTATTCTGTTCCAAATTATAAATTGTATATAATATCTGGTTATGTAACATATGCCGTTCCATTTTATCCAAATCTAAATGTGGGAATTAAAATAATAATGATTTCATATCGAACATACGTTCCCAATATGCAAATTGAAAATATATTGAACATAGTAAAATGATTCCAGATTCGATATTTAATTCGCGGTGGATAATTAATCACAACAATTATGAGTATTTCCAGTTGCACACTATGCTATTCATTTCTTTAGATATAAATACCATACTGTTCATTCAAGGAATTTTTTTGTTATTGAATGATACTCATTGGATCACATTATAACGAAAATCAGCCCATGAAGGGGCACGGCCGCCCAACTGGTCAATTTCAATTTCAGAATATTTAGTGCCTTCTATGATTACATAACTAGTTCTAATATACAGGGTGAGTCAGAATAAGTCCGACAAACTCCGACTATAGATTCCTCGCCTCAAAATTTAAGATTTAATTTGTTTTCTCCAAAGTTCCTGAAGGAAAAAATTTTCAATTTGGTACACTAATCAAGGTTTATCAACGTGCTAATTTGAATTTATGAGTTTTTATTACATCATTTTGGCTCATCGATACTCAACCTAAAAGTCAACATTCCATGTGCCTAAAAGTGGACGTTTCTGAGATAATTGAGAAAAACTGAAGATATGTCCATGGGAGAGACATAATTTCCTAAGTGCAATAATCGCATAATGCTAATTTTTTACAACACATCGGAATATGTGTCAACCTCCTGAATATTTTTAATGTTGGGAGAATCCGAAACATAGTACGGGTGAGTCAAAATGTGACTGATAACTTAATCTATATCTATTAAATAGCTAAAATTCTAAAACTTTATAGATTGGCAATAATATTTGATGTACGATTTTTTGCAGGCAAGCCTAAACGATTGGTTTTGTAATTAAAATATCTTACCTATGATATCAATTTCGATTGGTTAACAGATAGGTGTAGTTACCTATATTGACTTACCTGTTCACATCTGCTTGCCAGGTAGCCATGCACAGAAATAAGTAGGCAAGCCTACCTAGGCATATTATGTGTGTTAAAAACTATCAGTTGAGATGGAACTCATTCGGTTATTAAAAGAGTGGAGGTGATGAAAGAAGATTGATTGAAATTAATTCAATTAAAAATAGCTAAGAACACTTTTCGATAGGCAAGTGTTTATAAATTATATTTAATGAAAATATGTCTCATCGAGTTATCAGATCGGTGAAGGTCGATCTCCCACCGGCTCTTAGACTATGAATTATCTAGGAAAATAGTATCCAATCAACATGTTTTTGATGAAATAAACAATTATTCTGTATTAATATCTACTCAAATGATAAAAACGATTTAGTGGGTACACCACATAGAAACAAACGAAGCATAAAAGCAAAAGTTCAAATGGTCCACCATTTTGATCAATTTTGAATAGTGTAGCGTTCAAGAATGTCTCACAAGAAAAACACGAATATTGACCCAAGAATAACGAACAGTTTGGTGAAGAAAATAAGGAACTTTGAAGTCTTATTTACAACGAATTCAATATAAATTGAAACTATTGGTAGACCACTAGCGAAAAACGACCACTATCCTGGCAAATACCACGCAGAACATTGAATGATACTCACCTGGAAATCTATGCAAAGTTCCATGGGAAATGAAAATTGATTGCAAATGTTTCTTTCTGATAAACTCGATTATGTTCAATTTATGCCGGGTCCGTCTAACAATCCGCATACTGGTTTCAGGCTTTTGGCCCTAATCAGTACGGAGTAGTCACCAGTCAGAGATCCGAAGACCTCTGGCCGAATCGAGACCCAACAAAAATGAAAACACCATCAAGCCTACCCAACTAACATTATAGGAATATTATACCAATCAGAGAGGTAAAATGGCTTGAAGAAGTCCGAATTTACCTATTTCTGACCAAATATTCTACCTTCAACAACTAACTTCGAAGTTATAATTCGAGTTATAAAAACCGTAACCGAGACCACCGGATCTCCTTCGAAAACCATACACTCAATAGGCGTAGTGCATAGTATGAAATTACTTGTTATGAACTTCAAATATACCTTCACAGCCTCATAGCTCAATAGAGTTATTTATTAGGTTAAATTTCACCTCAAGGTGACCAGCAAAATGTGTTCAAAATACTTTCTTGTAAATATTAACCTAATTATTACCTCATGTTTGTTCACATAGTCAGGCAATAAACAAGTCGGTAAACAGATCTAATATAC
>JAFIRS010004249.1:35000-94307 GCA_018342105.1 Gonioctena quinquepunctata | reverse complement strand
TGCCCCTTTTTGTATTTTTTGGTTTTTTTTAAAGGTGGCTGATTACGAATTTTTTATTATTTTTTTAAAATACAGGATGGCTGATCCTTTAGGGCGGACAGATTTTAAAAACCCTCCTTGATTCAAAAAAAGGGGGTTTCCCGGGTCAATTAATAAAATTTGTGATTTTTTTTTTTCCCAAAAGCAAAATGTCTGACTAAATTATGGCAAAACGGCTTTTAGAAAAGTTGCTTTGATTTCAACAAAAAGGTAGTATAAAGGGTTTTTTGGATCGCTTTTTCAATTCTTATAAATTTAAAAAAAATACAAGTTGGCTGATCTAATAGGGGTGGTCAGTTTTAAAAAAAAAATTTTTGGGTCTTAACGACAATTGGTGACTAGGGGTTTCTCAGGTCAATGATTACAAATTATTTGTGATTTTTAATCCCAATCAAAATCGCATCATCCGCACCGTTCCGTACCCTTATCTTGGATATTTTGACTCAATAATTTTTTTTCCCGACATACAAAGTTAACAAAAATCCCATCTTGGGAGCCCAATTCTTTTACGCTCACACTAAAACATTGATTGATTCAAGCATATTGTTGTCAATGGAAAAATTTTTCCAAGGCCTCAACAAAAAATTTGAAAAGGACAAATTTGGGTTAATAATTGAAAATGTTTAAAAGTACCTTTCGGATTTTCCCCATCAAGCACAATTGAAAACGCACAATTGCAATACCAATTATCAAACTTTGACACGCGAAAAAATTTAAAGTTATTAGTATTACAAAACAGATTACGAACGAGTAGCCGCCGATATTGAAGATAACTACCTACCTGTTCTGTCGATTTAAGAAGGATAATACCGGTTTTTGTGGTTTTTTATGTTGAACCAAACACTTTTTTTTTTCGACTTTTGGTCAGCTTTTGTTTTTAGACCGCTGTGCAATGGCGTATTTTAGGTACCAGAAAAAATTTTAAATTTCCCAAAAGAGCAAAAAGTATTTTTTGTAATCTGCCCCGACAAACCACTTTACACAAATTTTTTCTTTAAAGATCGATTTTTTTTTAAGGGCGGCTACCAAAAGATCACAGCTTCGTAATAAAAGCGCCCAAAAAACCCCTTTATCCCTTTTATTGTTGGAATCAAAAAAATTTTTTCAAAAGCCGTTCTCCATATCCATTTTTTGGGAAAAAAAATCGTTGTGTTGTAATCAGCGACCGAAACAATCCTTTTTTGTTGAAATCAAGGGGAATTTTTGAGAAGCTATCTGCCGGGGGATCAGCCATCTTCTGTTTTCGGATAATAGTAACAAATTCATAATCCGACCTAAAAACCCATGAATAAAAGTAGCGATTGACCAATAGCTTGACTTTTTTGGGCCCAAATTTTTGATTTGGGACCACTGTACACTTTTCTTTTTTTTTTTTAAATTTCGCTAAATTCAGAAACTACGTAATTTAACAAAAAGGGGTGTTTTACAAAATTTTTGCCTTCCCGGGAAAAAAATAAATGAAATTGTTAAAATTAAAATCGGACCACCGTTTACGGAGATGTACTTAAAAAAAAATGCAGTAGTTTGGGGGATATTTTTCAATATGCGAAAAAAAGATTTAACCGAGAAACCCATTGTTTTTACTCTTACCTTTTATGTGTTCGATGAAGCCCCTTTAAAAATTTGGGGACATATACATTTTAAAGACACACGTAGCTTGACCTGTAACTATGTATTTTTTTGCAGCCGTTTTTAGAACCAAGCACGATCATCAATAACGTTTCAAATTTTGAACCGCGGTCGAATTCCATATATTGGGCGTCTTGCCAAAAATTGCACTGTAAAACAGTCATTTTATAAGTCAATTGGAAAATACGCTTTTATCACAACAAAAAATAAATTTCAATGTAATTTTTGAATGTGTTAAAAAAAAGTTTATTCGACATTGGTTTTTTTGAAATTTCACCACTAACTATCTTGGAGGGTTTAACGTTTCAGAAATAAGAATATGGGTAAAGTCAAGTTGGGGTATTTTCACAATATCTATCAGATATAGTTCAACGTCCAGCGGGGAAGTAGTTGTTTTGTGTTAGAAACCCTCAAAGAAATTGCTACATTTTCATCGTAGATTTTCCCTTTCCGAAAAAATCATATTTTAAATTTTTTCCATTGAGAAATTTTCCCCTTTTCCCAACCTTCTAAGAGGTTATCTTGAAGCATGAAGATATCGACTGAAGATTGTCTTCCAGTCGCAGATGAATCCACATCTGTTTATAGATCTTTTTGTTTTTTGGAAAAAATAATTTAAATGGTACCTTTTGAAAAAAAAAATTTTTTAGGAGAAAAAGGGACCTTTTAAAAAATTTTTTATGGGCGTGGTGAACTAAAGGGGCGGCAAAAGGCCAGAAATAAACCGAAACAATCACCCTGAATTATTCGGTTTCCCAATTTCATTTCATAAGCAGAATGGTTAAAAAAATAGTCATAGGGTGAAATGGAGTAAAAAACCCTTGAATTAATACATCAGTTTGTGAATGGGGTTTGAATTGTTTCGATTTCAAAATTAGTTATCTCGAACATAAAAGAAAAGGAAAATAACAAGGAACATGCTGTGCCCCATTTTTTGGAAAAAAAAAATAGTTTTAGCCATTTTTAAATTTACAGCTTTGTTATTTGTTCGGGAAGAAAGCATGTGATTTCGAAAACTATCATTATGGTGGGACGAATTTCATGGGTAGGTACTGTAAAAGGGGTTCCCAGAAGTAATACCATAATTTCAAGCATGTATTCATCTTTTTTTAAAGCAATAGTGAGTATTGCCAGTACTTTTTTAAATCAACATGTTTTTTGGTTTTGTTCAAGGCTTAAACCTAAAGGAACGTATTTATATGGACCTTCTTTGAATGATTCACTCCCCGACTTTTATTCACTCAACTGAGAATACTGGTGGAAATGTACACAATTCTTATTTTCCTGGAAATTAATTTTGGAAATATCAGATTCCCCCCATAGTCTGATTTATATAACGAAAATTAATCTCGATTTTTTTGTAAGCATAGAACGTGAGAACGGCTAGACCGATTTGGCAATTTTTTCGTAATAAATGGGTTTTTGAAAGAAATTTGTATTTCTTGCAAAATTATTTTTATTTTGAAATCTGAGAGCGTTTTTCGACTATATAATAGTCATCAGGGGGTCTTACCTGAAAGTAATTAATACCAAATTTGAAATTGTGTATAAAATTTTTTTGAAATTTTGAAAGATGAAGATTTTAGGTTACTTACTCGTCAGGTTTAAAAAAGTCCATCAAAACATTTTCCCGGTTTGTATAAAATAGGTAAAACCTTAGGTACATATAACATGTTGAAATATTTTTTAAAAATAAGTGTTTATGAATTGATGTAATTCATTATTTTGAAATTTAATTCCACATGGTTTCATGGAAGTCGATGTTGAAATGGAGAAGGGGAAAAGGATGTTGTCGTTGACAATGATTTGGGGAAAATATTGCTTCATAACCTACCACGAGAGCAGATCATATTTCCCAAACCCCTATAGGTATTGCTTTTATTATAATACTAGCTACTTTTTTGTGTTATTCCATCTAGCTTATGCCTCTGGCTTTGCTCGCTTTTCGTTATCCCCTTTCCCATAATCCTTTTCTATTATCCTTTATACCGTTTTCTCGTTTGGGTGGCCAAAATTTATATGACAGCAAGGGAATGCTTTTTGACGTCTTTTCCGCCAAGAAACAAAAACCTCAAATACCAATTTTACTACCTCAACTCAATAACTAACGGTACTCCTATAAAAAATTCGGGTAATTCTGCTGAATTTATTCATCTGATTTTATTTTCTATGGATTTTTTGTCGAGAAAAAGGGGAAAACAAATGGGGGTATATTTGACAAAAGATGAAAAATGGTATTTTTGAATCCTTTGTTGGTTATGTTGCAATGATATAATAGTTGGTCCCCATTTTTTCCCCCTTTCAGATCACTAACGATGTTGATGAAATGAATAATTACAGAAACATGGTTCAGGTTGTTGATTATACGCATCTTTCAGATAAATTTATTTCCCCGATAAACACAAATTATTTGCCAAAATAACTATTTTCCCCCTTCTCAGAAAATTACGTCACATTGGTTTATTTTCATCAAGTCAGATTTTGAAATTTTATTATAGTGATACTAGAACTAAAAAATTCCACAATATTTTTTGAATGAAAAAATTATAATTGAAAATGAAAAATAACTTATTTAGGACTGCTGACTACGGATACCTATGTATGTTGGTCGTATATCCATCAACAAAACAACTTTTTCCTGGCAATAGCTTCGACAGACGTTTTGGGTCACATCCGATGGTTTAAAAGTGCAGAGTCCTACAAGGTACTTTGCAAATGTATGTTGCAGAAATGGACAAATATTAACCCTCCACTTGAAAGGCAACCTGTTTACCGGTTTCAGGGGGATTTCCCCCCATCAGTACAAGGTAATCAAACAGACTAGTGAATATCTGTATTCCCGATTGAAACAATCAATATCAATCCAATTCATAGTTTTTTTCGCTTTAGACTGAAATAGCGGAATGGAATTACACCATAAGCTAATGCCATCTCAAAACCAACTTCTGCAATAACTTTTACCAACTGCCCGGGCATCCTTGTCTCAGGATAGAAATCTGTAATAATAGAGGGGAGTCTTCATCTCGATCCCACTATAATTTCATTAAAAATGAAAAATTCTTATTCAAGACTGCTGAAAACAAATACATATACAATGGTGTATGTTGGTCGTATATCCATCAACAAAAACTATTCCCCCAACAAATCTCGACAGACGTTGGATTACATCAATGGATAAACGTAAAAAGTCTTTAGGTACTTTGCAAAAGTTTGTTGCGAAATGGACAAATTTTAAACCCACTCCCAAAAAAATGACCACCTGTAGACCGGTTTCGGGTTTTGCCCCATCGTACAGGGTAGATCGAGCAGATAAAGGAATACCCCTTTTCAGTTGGAACAATCAATATCAATCAATTCATAGTATTTCGCTGGGACTGATTCAGCAGAATGGAATCAAACCATCACTAACCCATCTCAACTCAACTCTGAAACTAAACATTCCCAATCAGGTCAGATTTCATTTGTCTGCTTGTTTCCCCCTTACTGATGGGGGCAAATCCCCCGAAACCGGTCTACAGGTGGTCTTTTGGGGGGTTTTTTTCCATTTCGCAACAAACATTTGAATGTCCTTCTGGACTTTGCACGTTTACCCGTCGGATGTAATAAACTCTGTCGAGGCATTAGCGGGAATATTTGTTTGTTGATGGATATACTACCAATATACACCTACCCTTATAGGTATTTGTAGTCACAGTCTTAATGCTTTTCCTTTTACAAGGGAATAATAACTATCAGATATTTACGCTTTTACTATTCAATATTATATATATATATATACATATTCATATATATATATATATATATATTTTATATATATATATTATTTATATATATTGTTATGTTATGTTATCCAGTTAAAGGTTTAAAGGAAAAACCCACAAAATTAAAAATTACTAAATAGTTTTAATTCCAAGAGATTTTTGAATAACTTTTGAAGTTCTATTTATTTATAAGCCTTTGTATAATATGGATAGATAAAATGTCAAAAAAATATAACACAATCAATTTCATACACTGTCTTGATCATAAACCAAGGGAAAAAAAAGACAAAAAAAAGTCTAAATTTAAAAAATTTTCAGGAAAAAAAAGGGTGATCAACACATTTGTAAATTTGAAACATACAGTATATAAATTGGAGATAACAAAAAGTAACCAATGGTAGAACCAAACGTCTTCATGATAAACCAATCAGAATAGATGGTCATAGGTAAAATTAAATTGTGAAGGAATAGCAATTGGTTGATATCATAAGAAATTTATTATTAGAATTTGTAAATAGTAATAAGGATGGAAAAATAGTTGGATATATAAATTAGTAAGATAAACCTAAACAGTGAAATTGACAATTTAGTGCATAATTCAAAAATTCAAATGGGAAAACAGGGAAGGGAAACTTGTATCGAGGCAACAACAAACAAAGCCAACGGGAGATTGAAAATAAAATTAGAAGGGAATGGACGCAACATTTTGGGGGAAAAAAAAATTGAAAATTCCAACATTTGAAGACAAAACCATATTACCTTAATTTATATCATTTCCCCGTCTCCCAAACTGATTTCCGCCATCTGTATGGTTCCTGATTTATGGTATTGGGTTCTGATAGCGCTTGTGTAAAGTTTTTCCCGTTTCAGGGGATATCTTGAAACACCGACATCTCCCCGGTTAAAAAAATTTAATAGTGCATTTCGGTCCTGAACCATTTCACCTAATATTTCACATCTGAAGAACTTTATTTTCCCTTTTTTTGAACAATAACAGAAAACGTCACTCTCACGAAAAGTGAGGTTCTGTTTATCTATCCATGATCTGATTCATTATTTTTATCCGTGAATATTTGTTTGATTCACCCCAGTATAAGTTATTTCTCGTAGGCCAGGTATTTTGGTCTTCCTGAATAAAGGGAAAATTCTTTTGATATTTTTTTTTTGTTCTTTCACAATGATCAACAAACATACCTACGACCATTAATAACTTGAGTTTGACATATCAAGTAAGGGCTAAATTACTTTGAACTGGCTATCTGAGATGAGGGGGGTACCAACTTGCTAGCTGTGGTGAGAAAAGGAAAAACAATTGTCACTACGTAACGAGAGGAACAGTGACGTTCGTTGGGAATTATTTTTACCACATAAAATTTTTATACAGGGAAAAAAAATCTATCTATATCATATCAATTTGGTTCCAAAAGGGAAAGCAAACATTATTAGCTATCTTACTACATAAAAACAATTCATTTTCAAATTATCATCATAATAAATATATATATAATAATATATATATATATATATATATATATATATATAATATATATAAAAAAATAACGACTGAAAATTGGTATGAACAGTGGGGAATAACGGGGGTCTTCAGTCAGCACATTTTTAAATATTTTTTCCCAAAAATGTCATTTACTATTTTGGGACCCTGAAGAAGTTTAAAGTTAAACGAAAACTCGGTCATAGTTCAAGACTTTGCTGACTGGGTCCCTTATTCCCACTGTTCACACACATTCTTATTAACTATGTACAAAATTTTAATAATAATTGCCTCTGACACTTTCCCCCTCTTATTCTTTTAAATTTCAAATTCTACATGTGACCATCTGTTCCCTGATTGCTATTGTCATCAAAAAGTTTGCTGTTTTACCATTCTACCATTCTACCTTTTTAGTCAGCTACAATTTCTATACTGTTATGTTTCAAATTTATAAATTTGTAGATCACATTTATTCAGGAAAATTTTTAAATCTAGACTTTTGTTGTCTTTTAAAGAATTATGGGTTGTAATCATTTGACAGTTTTAAAAAATTGTTTTTATATAATTTAAAATTTTATCTATTCATATCATACATGGCTTATAAAGGAGATAGAATTTTAAAGTTATGTAAAAAATCCTTTGAAACTAATAGCTAATCAATAATTATTTTTTTTTGTGGGTTTTTTTTTTAAAAATATCAAAGGGTTTTTCCCAAAACCTTAAAATATATATATATATATATATATATATATGTATATAAGGTTTTCCCAAATTAAGTCAGCACCTTTGCCAACTCCGTTTTATTGATGCTACGTTTCGATTGAATGGGCAAACGGGTGCATTTCTAGTAGCCTTCTCGTCCGAAAAAAAAAAAATTGAAGTCCGTTGTATAATATTTCATAAAATGATATTTTTAATGGAACACCTATATTTTCTCACCCATTTCGATTCAATAACATTCTCAACAAAAAAGCTCATATCATTTTTTTTTCCCAAAAAGTGGAAAATGAGCATGATTGAAATATTTATTTCTCTCACTATACAAAAATTTCTTTTTTTTGGCAGAAAAAACCCCATGATTGTCCAAACACCCTTTTTTTGTACTTAACTAAAAATTTTTTTTGTTACTAATAGAAAATAAGACAGAAAAAGAAAAATTCCTGGGATGTGAACTCGTGAAACCCGTATCATCTGTCGCACCACTCAATTGACACCACCTTTTGGTTTTAAAGTCAAAACGAAAATTTTCCCAAAAAAAACCATTCCGCTACCCCTTTTTTTTGGGATCAAAATATGTCTGCTGTAATTTAACTTTAAACCTTTTTGTACAGAACAGAAAACTGGAGGGTCATATGAATGTGGTTGGAAAAAAAATGTGTTTGATTCAAAAAAACTTTTATGAGCAATCAAGTTGCCTTGAAACTTTTTTGAAATTCTGTTTGTCAAATATTCTCAATATGTCTGACAATGTCATAAATTATTGTAACTGTCAACTACTGTTCGAATATCTTTCGAAATCCTTTTCCCCCATCAAGAAGAATGTGATATTTTAGAATTCTATTTGGGTTTTCCCCGAAAAATAGCGAAAAGGCCCCCCAACACTACATCAATTCATTCCCCGATCGTGAATTACCCAATCGGGTTTTCTTGCTTGCTTCATCGTTGATTCAGGAACAATAAAAAATTTTTGAGAAGAGGAGAACAAAAAAAGTTTTGTAATATCTGAAGATACAGAAATTGACGTTTTACCCACGGGTATACCAAAAATTCCATCAAGATTTATCTAAAAAATTTACACTGTCTTATTCAACAATTTTGAAGAAACATTTTATTTCTCCTTATAAGTTAAGACCAATTCAAACATAGAACCTGGTGATCCTGAAGACGATTGGGGTTTTGTCGTGGTTTATGAATAAATGCAGACAAGATCAAACTTCAACAAATATTATAGGAGCGATGAGGCTAATTTTCAAATCTGGGATGTATGATAGAAAAAATTTTCATTATTGAAATAACATAATCCATTTCTTATCCCCCCCTCCCAAAGACGTTTAGTATTAATTTTTGGTGTGGTCTATTAAAGGCAAATTATCGCCATTTTTACCATGGTTCTTTGAACATTAATTTATTAAAAGAATGTTGGAAAGTTTTTCCCATGATCTTGATCTGGGCTCGTCAGATGATCTATTTTCAGCAGGATGGACACCACCACATAATGTCATGGCGTAAAACATGCTGCGGGCTATTTTGGGGAAAAGTGGTTCTACAAATGGTCCTGTTAAATGGTCCCCCCGTTCACCAGACAGACACCTCTAGATTTTTTTTTTTTGGTTTTTGAAAATAGGGGTACAATATAAAAAAAAAATAATGTAGATGAAATAAAAATTTATTGAAACTATAAGGCGGTGTTTTGAACATTTTTTTCGATATTTTATAGCCTTTTAAACCCCTTTGTTATAAATTTTCCTATTAATACAACTTCTTATTTTCACCTTTACGAAAAAAGTCAAGAGCTTTGTTTTTGAGAATTTATTACGAATCGAAATGCATGAAGAAATATGGGGGTTTCCCTCAAAAAAAAAAATTTTTTGATATATTTGACGCGACTGACAATTTTTTTTTTGGGATCGAGGCCCCTAAAAAAGCTACCAGTTTGCCCATTCAAGAAATCGTAGCATCAATAATACAGGTTGGGGAAAGGGGCCGACTTAATTTAAATTTATATATATATATATATATATATATATATATATTGTTATGTTTGGAAAACCAGTTGATATTTTTTAAAAAAAAAACCCCCCAAAAAAAATAATTATTGATTAGCTATTGGGGGTTAAAAGGTTGTTTTTTCTAACTTAAGTTCTATCTCCTTTTTAAGCCCATGTATTATGAATAGATAAAAAAATCCAAAATTATAAACAATCAATTTTATACACTGTCCCTAATAATAAAATAATTCTTCAAAGACAACAAAAGTCTAGATTTAAAAAAAATTTTTGAAAATTTGATCTACAAATTTATAAATTTAAAAAATACGTATATGAAATTGTAGCTGACTAAAATAGCCAATGAACAAAAAAACTTCTTGATGACAATAATCAGGGAAAAGATGGTCACATGTAGAATTTGAAAAGGTAAGAGAATAAAGGGGGAAAAGTGGGGGGCAATTATTATTGAAATTTGTACATAGTTAATAAAATGGAAAATAGTTTTATGTATAAGGTTATGACACAAAACCATAAACAGTGAAATTGTGACAATATAGTGCGCGAATTCAAAATTCGAATCGGGGGAAAGGAACAAAAATGGTATCTGGTGACAACAAACAAAGCCAACAAGGGGAATCGAAAATAAATTTAAAACAGATGACGTTATTTTTTGGGGAAAAAAGAAAAATGGAATAATTTCCACATTATAAGTGAAACCCAAAGATTACTTTATTTAACCCTTACAATCCCCAAGGCTGATTCTGAATTTGTATGGCCCTTTTTCTAGTTGGGTTGGGTTCCTGATAGCATTGGGTAAAAGGGGAACCCCAAATCTTGGTGTGTATAAACGACATTAACAGGTATAAACCTTCATGGTAATTCCAACTGAACAATTTCACTAATAACGCATATTCCCCCCGGAAAGGAACTTTAAAATTGTTTTCAACTATAAAAAAATTTTTTTACTTTAAAGGAAAAGGGGTGAGGTTGTGTATATTTTCCAATGAATTTTCCATGATTATCCATGAATATTTGTAGATTCATTTAAAGGGTAAGTTATCTTTCGTAGGCCAGGTAAAATTGGGTTTTTTCCAATAAGGAAATAATTGTTTTTTTGATACTTTGTCGTTTGTTTTCTACATGATCAACGATCATCTTTGACCATTGAATGATTGAAATTTGATTAATAGTGGCTCAATTGCCTAACCCCGGGTATCTAAGACAAGGGGGTACCAACTGAGCTTAGCTGTGGAAAGGGGAAAATGATAACAATTGGCACAATGTGACGAGGATCACTGACGTAGCTAGCAATTATTATTACATTCAAAATATATTGGGGCACAAATAATTTCTATATCATAACAATTTGGCTCACAAAGAATGCCGAAAACTTTAGCAATCTTCATTATATAAAACAATTTATATTTAAAAAATTAACATTCCCAAAAAATAAAATATATATATATATATATATATATATATATAGTGTAAAATAATAGTAGGGTCTCCAATTAAAAGACTCTTTGAATTTTTCCAAGCTTTGGGGTCGTTTTTCCATCATGGGGGAACTACAAAGGGAAAAAAATTGTCATATAAAAACTGAAAAACAAATTATATGATACTTACATCTATCTTGAGGATGTTTACATATAAGTACTAATGGTATATAAGATACATTATTAAAGAAAATGACTTCACTTTTGGATAATTAATTTCAAATTACATTTCTGAATAAAAAACAAATTCTTGTACATAAAAAACAACATTCAGATATTCTTTCCCCGGGAAAGACGGGGACTAATCTGACAATGACCCCTTCTAAAACGTAGAACAATTCAAATTCAGTTTAGGTTAGAAAACACCACGTTCAAAAATCTGACTTCTTGGTGTTTTATGTCATAAAAATAAAAAAATAAATTTCACTAAAAAGGTTTTTTTATCTGTTTTTATTGATGGAGTCATTCTCTTGATAGATAAAAGCCTTTCCCATAAAAACCTTTTTTTAAAAATGTGATTCTCTTAAAGGGCCCGTTGTTGAAAGGTAGTTCATTTGGGGGGAAAACATTGAAAGTTTAGCTAAAGCACATCTCTGGGGTGTATTTTCTATCACTCTTATGAGAAATGATTCTTCCTAAAAACTTTTTTTTGGCCAATATAATTCTTATCGCAATCATGACAAGGGATACTATGAATAACATTGGAAAAGGGATAAAGGGAAATTTTTTCTTTTACTTTTTTAAAATATTTTCTTATTGTAGTGGTTTCTATTTACCCCTTTTGATGTTTTTTAAAAAAAGGGTTTAAAAAAATTTGGTCAGTTTGGGGGGTTTTTTCTTTTTTTTTTAAGGTAACGAAGCATAAAAAATTGGGGAAATTGATTTAATAGTAACACGTTCATTATAAGGGGAAATTTTTATTTTGTCTTATGGTTTTTTTCAACTTCTGTTTTGGGTGTGCTAAAAAAAATTTTTTTTTAATAAAAAATGGTGGATAAGGGTTTTTTACCATCTTTGAATTTTAAAAAATTTTTTAACAATTATAAAAACCCTAAAAAAAATAAAATTCTCATAATAACGTTTACTAAAATGAAAAGAAATTTTTTTCCCCCCATAAAAAAAAAACCTTTTTACATCAAAACAAAAAAAAAAAATAACCCCAAAAAAACAAACCCAAAAAAAAACAAAACCCACGCACTTTTATTTATAAAACCCCTTTTTCTTTCGATGCGGGCAAACAAGGTTTTAAAAAGGATAGAAACTCAAAAAACCGAAATAATAAACATCCAATAATTTAAAACCCCCAAAAAACCCCAAAAAACGTTTTACGAAAAATACATCTTTAAAAAGGGTTTTTTCTTAAAAAAGCATGTCAAAAAAAACCCCCCATCAATAAAAACAATTTTAAAACATCGGTTTTTCCCCTTTCCCTTTTCCGCAAGGCCCAAACCCGGGCTAACGTTGAAATGTTTTTGTCGGTAACGCGAATAAATTCCGGAAAATGTTTTTTCTTAAAAAAAAGGGAAATTTTTAATTACCAAAAAGCAGGGTTTTCAAAAAATTTTTAAACCCCTTTGTAATAGCATCCCGGGGTAAAAATTTTTCATATTTTTTTTTACAGTTAACCTGAATTTTTTTTTTTTAATCTGGAATTAAAAAGGGAAAAATTAAAAAACCCACAAAATTGCTGGCCAATTTACTTTAAAAGTCGGCGACTCCCTCCCATATATATATATTTTAATACCCCCTTTTTTGAATCGGAAAAAAAGGGGTATAGACTTTTTAAAGTTGGCCCTATGCTTTTAAAACCCCATACAATTTTTTCCCCCACACAATTTGTCCTAAAATTTTTTGGGATTTGTAATTTTTTTAAGGGGTAGAAATATTAAACCCCCCTTTCGGTCATGGCTTCCCCCTTGAGGACAAAAAATTATCAGGTTTCCCCTATATAAAATTTCCCCATTTTTTGTACTTTTTCCCCAACCTGTCCTCATATTTTAACAGGTGTAGTTTGTATTTGACACCCCAAAGCGATATCTGTTTGGGGTTGTTGAATCATTGAATGGTTTCAATGGTATCAAAAAGAGAGCGCTACTTGGATTGGTTGATATTGTACGTTAGATACCCGTTTTTTATTGATGTTTTTGTCGATTTGTGGCGTTTTAAAAAAGTGCATTTTAAAAATTGGGAAACCAACAAAATTTTGGGGACAGTAAAGGTGAGTTATCTATGGGTTTTTTGGTCCCCCTCATTTGGGACATCATTTACAAAAAAAATTGAATGAAAATTGATATGCAATTCAAATAAATACCCGTAAATATAAGGTTGGGGTAAAATTTTTTTACAAATTGTTTTTGTATGTTCTGTTTTGGCTAATGATGGTTTTTTTGTAAGAAAATATTGATCGGAAGGTTTAGGTAAATAGGTGTACCCACTGGGGTTTTTCCGACTATCTTATTTTCTCTATAGGGAAAAAATTTTTTTTTGAAATATCACCAGTAAACGAACAGAATGACTACCCCAAAAAAAAAATTTAAAAAATGGCTTTCTTTTAGATTTCGTTTCCCCTTTTTGATATTTTGTAGATTTTTTCATTCTGAACAAATTTTTATCGTTGTCGAAAAAAAAAGGGGGTTTTTATGATAGGGGCTTCAAGGAAAAAAATGCGGGATTTCTCAGTTTTTCTAAAACTCATATTTTGGTTGACTGCGTCCTTTTTTTGGCAGTTACTTTTGTACTTTAATCTTTAAAAGAAAATTTTTTTCCCCACAAAAAAAAAAATTATTTTAAAAAATGGGGGGCGTTGCCAAGAAAAAAGAGCTTTCTTTAGGAAAAAAAAAATTTAAAAAACTAATCAAACTGTCCAGTTTTTTTATATTTTTTTTATATTTGGGACAGAAATGAACAGACAATAAATTTTGGGCTTTTAATGTCTCAAACTATATGAGGGGTTTAAAGAAGCCATGATGAAAAATTCTGACCGGAAACCATTTCCCATTTGTGTAGGGCGTAGTCCTTCCAAGAATGCCCCAATGTATTTTCAGATGGTGGAAAAATTTCCTTGAGATCGAAAAAAACCCCACAGAAGAAACTCCCAAATTTGGAAGGCGGAGGGGTTTTACCAACAGATTGCGTTTGGACAATGCTAGACACCTTCCTTCAGCCCCAAAGACAAAAGTCATTCGATAAATAAAACCAGTTGTGAAGGAAAGACAACTTTTTTTTAGGCTAAATCCTATTCTTTTTGTTTGATAGGGAAAAAAAAACTGTTTTTTGATTTTTTCTCATCGGGGAAAACCTTAAATATTTTTTATTAACAATTTTTATATTATTATGTTCTATTTTTTCTCAATAGTTTCAGTTTTCCAGAATCATTTTTTATTTTTAAAAATAATCTTGAACATTCCCCAATTTATGTCTTTTTTACCCCCCCAAGTCCTTGGGAGAATCGTGAATGCCTGAAAATCAGAATTTAAATAAACATCAGCTTCCCCTCCGGCAATTTTTATTTGAAAAAAAAATCGTTACTGAAAAATTAAAGATTTTAAACAAAAAACGGGGCACACAATGGGGTATTTGATGCATGGATAAATAACCAAATCACTAATTTTTGCTAAATAAGTGTTGTGTGGGGTTTTTTCCCAAAGACGCTACTCCCCCCACTCCTACTATTTTTTTTTGTGCATGCAAATTTTTTTGTTTTAAATATTTTCTATTAAAATTAAAACCAAAAATTTTAGGACAATCTGTATGGGGCTAGGATAAATTAGTTAATACTTTTAAGGCCCGGTATTTTCACCTCCGGTTATACTAGGGATAAATTAACCAATGGTTAGAATGTGCAATGGTAAAAACTCAATATATCTCGAATACTGAGCACGCATTAAATCCATAACATACGGCACAAAATGAGCACAATTTATCGAAAGGAGCGTCAAGTTGGTGACTCACAGGAAAAACTCGAAATATCTCGAGGATCGAACGGGCGCAAAATATCTTCATATTTTTATTTTTTTTTGTAAACGCTACAGTTGAAATCTAGAAAATTTCCAAATGCCCTTTGCAAAATATTCAATCCATAGAAAGATTTTTTTATTTCACAAATTATTTGGCGCATGAATGAATGTTTGCAATGAAAGTATCCTTTGATGTGGAATATAAATTAACATAAAATGGCTGTGGAAAATAAATGTATGTCATAATTTTCGTTTTCGTAATATTTGAAGAATTCTTTGAATTTTGTTGAGTACATGCCTATTCCACTTTCAAATACCTACAAAGTGACCAATTTTCCAATGCAGACCGTTTCTCATTTAAATTTTCAGTATTTGTTTCATTCGTGTATCGACACAAATTACGATTTAGGTTTTTTTTCGACGCATTTCTTGATCGATATATCTTATCTTTAAACCAATGAAATATTACTTTGTTCTCCTCAGAATATGACGAAGTTGGTTTCCAATTTGATCAAGATTGGTAGATGCGCAATAGAAGTACTTGTGAAAGTTTATTGAAAAAAAATTTCTGTATTTGTTGAGAAAATAAAAGTTTATTCAAAAAGAAAAAAAACGTTTGGAAAAAGGATATTAAAAAAACGTTTTAGATATCAACTTTCCGTTCCTAATCCAATAATAGCCTCGAAAAAAACGAAACTTCAGAAAACGGAAAAAAAATCTTTCTCGTCAATTTCATTCAACTTATTCGGCAAGGAATTCCAGAACTTGCTATACCATTTTACTGATGGCTGGATGTCTCTAACCATTTCTGAGATACCTTTAGTGAGAAGCAAATTCGCAACAGCCTGTATAGTCTGAAAACTTTTATCCAAAGAAAGTGACAAATATATTGCACCGATATTTTCTAATTTGGGGAGTGACAACTGAACCTTATATGGATGCGTCAGTAAGCCAGTAATGTATGGTCGGAATAATTGTTTTTGTGGATAAGTATAACGTTGTCGCCTCCGAAAACGGAGGTTATTTGCATAAATGAAATAACATATTTTCCATCAATTTGATCCAATTTTCGGGTTTCTGAAAACTTTATATGCGTTCTCACAGAAAGAGGTAGGTACATCCGTTTCAACTATATACTAATAATAGAATATGTAAAGAACAAAGGATTTTTCAAATACATTCTGGTTATGAATCCTTAAATGATAGATACCGACTGAAATTATAACAAAATTTGGTACTATCTTCGTTTTTCGTCTCATGCATGCCTTCTTTTGATGGCAACATCATGGATTGACTAATTTTTGTGGAAACATGTGGAAATCTAAACGTCCACTGAAATATTTCTTATAAACACCTTTACAATTACGAGCAAAAATCCGACCCATTACTCTTAATGAAATTGATATTGCTTACTAATCTTCAGTTATTTAGCGATTATAAACTATTACGCAGATAAATGAATATGTATTTCAGACAGATATACTCGTTTCTAATTTTGGAAAAACATATCGTGAACTGAGCTTGAACTTAAATTACGGTGGGTCAATTGTCAAGTGTAGTCTAGGAGCTACCCTATGTCAGTGTGCCGTTATATGTCTTTTTCAAGTTTTGTTGAGGTATTTTATTGAACACCTATGGGGAGTATGGAAAAAATTGATCACATGGTCATTATCCCGCGAGCACAAAACATCTCGGAGTGTTAAAAGTACGAGATTTTGGGACATTGAACATCCACTGCGATGTTCTGTTTATACATAAATTGAACTTTTATAGAACATCCAATGTCCGCCGCAGGTGGCGATTTTCAGGATGTCCTGGGATGTCACAAAAGAACTTTCCTGAATTTTTGATAACCTTTTCATAGATACAAACAGAACATTCACAAAACGTTTTGCCACACTAAATCGCTGTTAATAAGACATTTTTAGAGATCACTTCCTGAAGCTTTTTTAATTTATTTGGACATTTGAAGGTGTCACATTCTATTTGAAATTGTTTTTTTTTTTATACCACCAGGAATGCATCCCTCTTTTAGGATGTCTATCATAACTGAAGATTCTTCTTGAAAAACGAACTTGACACATTCAGAGTGAAACTTTTCCAGTTATTTAGTCTGTGTTGATGTTGAAAAATAAAAATAAAGTTTTTTATAACTTCCAAGGCTTATATTTCTTGGAGTTCTGAAATTAAGATTTCATCTCATGAAACAGATTCGATGTGAAATATACTAACCACTAATTTTGAAGATAATTGCAATATGATTAGTTATTTTCTTATATAATTTCAATTGTATCGCTAGGAAGGAAGATTAGTTGAATTATATTTAGAATAATTTTTTTATTTTCTCATATAATTTCGATTGTATCGCGAGAAAACAGGTTTTTCAAGCTTATTCAATTATACATTGATAACTCTATTTGGGCGTCCATCGTCTTAATGGATTTAAAGGATTTCTCGACATTTCAAATGCTTGTACTGCAAACGTCTTCAGGCGAATACGATTCGTATTCACCTTAAGACGATTGCAGATACAAGCATTCGAAACTGTGAAAACCTTTAAATCCATTGAAGATGGACGTCCAAACAAATAATCAATTACCACATCGTCTACAACTTTCTTTCAATTATACAGTTTGACCATGGCATTACAGATTCGAACACCCTATCAAAAAATACACATCACTTTTGAGAAAAAAATTCATGAGATAAAATGAAACAACATAATGTAAATTGATAGGTTTCACACTGGTCTCATAACTGGATCCATTATGGAATTTTTAAAAATCCAAAAATATTGCTCTTGTAAAAATGTGACTGCTGTTGTAGAGAATTTCCCAATCAACAAATTATGTATCTCCTAGAATTATCAATACTTAATTCACAATAAATTCAGGCTACCATCCTTTTGCAGTTGTCAAACAATGTTTGGAACACATCTATGAAAGGACCCTTATTTACTGCAATATACAATTTGATTATTTCACAAGTTATTTCAACAGTTATGGTGGTGATTGAAAAAAAAATTTGTAAAGGCAAAAAACAAGCAGCATTTGCCTATGTTTTTCAATCCTATGATTATATTCAGATATAGAAATCGATTAGCGTAAAAACTTTCTGACTACTAACCAAATGATAATTCTCTTTTATCTCAATTGCACTAGATTAATATTTCATTATTTAAAAAAATTGGGCCAAAGAGAACTATTTCAATGTATATTCAAAATTTTCAACATGTTTGAAATTCAAAATAATTTTAATAGGAACTGAAAAACAGGTACAAAATGAAAAAAATATCACAGAAACTCTAGATACATAAAACACAAACTGAACAGAAATTTCAAATGTAAAATGAATAATATGTATTAATAGGAGGCCTCATTTTCCCTTTCTTTGTCGTCTCTCTTCTTTTTGTTTGCTATGTCGGAACCATTCTTTGACATAGAATTCAAACTCCTTTTGGTTATGGAGGATTTTTATATGGACCACATCTACAAAATATAGACAATTCAAACAAAAATATGGGATGGTGAAGATTATTTTTCCAAGAAGCATAACTGAGAAAATGGCTATATGAAAAGATCTGGGATACTCGGTATAGCTCCTGAACAGAGGGTTGACTTACATAACTTTATTTTATTTATTTGTACTGGTCAATGTGATCCTTACTCATATATGGAATAATATACAATGTTTACAGAAAAAAAGAACTTTGTTTTGATACAGTTGTATATTGAACATATTTTCTGAAGAAAAGATACTCCCAATGGAGAGAACATGACTTGATTGAAGTTTTTAATTTAACCCATTGGAGAAAACAATAGAATAAATGAACTAGAAATATGCCAACTTTTTTTACTCACTATCAAACTTACCAAACATCAACTCCATAAAATTCAAGTTGCTCACGGGAAAATTGGATTTTTGTCCAGTCCATGAGCAGATTTCACCAAAACTATTTGTAAAAATAGTTTTCATGCACCTACATGTGAAATTTCTCCCATCATTCCCTCCAATTTTTTGAAGGAATTTTCCTAAAATATGTGCATATATCAAAATGAGTTTTGTTGAAAAAACTCAATAAAAAATACTACAATAATGTCTTATTAAAACTCTTACCAATATAGGAACAAAAAAGAAATCATGATTTTATGAAAGTGTATAAATCTGAAAAATCTTATATTGCCAAGTATAATATATACATAGAGTAACACTTACGAACTGTGGGCACGTACATATGTTTCTAGACTCTCCAAGGCCTCCAAGCAGTCGCATGCTAAATTAAAATTGAAGGATGCCTTCTCGACATCACTTTCATGTCCTTCATTAACAATTATTTGTTTAATTTCTTGCAAACAAATGGAATGCTCGACTTGCGTTCTAATTATTGAGTCGAGGAGAAGTCTTAGATCTACAATCAGTGGCAAGGTCCAAGTTTGCTAAAAATGGAAAAATAAAATAATCATATCACATAATTTCAATTAAGAAAAAACTACTGGAATCTTCATAAAATTTGGTAAGTTTGTTCCAACAATTTTTTACATTTTCAATAAAATTCGTATTCAAACTAACCTGTTAGGGTAGCTTTCGATGTCTTCATTTGGGGTTGTGAGAGAATATCTGGAATATTTCAATTGAAATAATCAATAAATACTGCTCAATGAAATGGAACATTGAGAAAGCCCTGATAATGATTGCCAATGAAATGTTTCTCAAAATAAAACAACCACTGAAAGTTAAGAGGTGCTTGTTTTTTAATTATATGAAATATTTATTACCTAAATCACTAGGCGTTTCGGAACCACTCTCGAATTCGATCACATATGATTCGTGGCCCTTTTCATCTTCACATTGTTGGTCTGGAAAAAATATATAAAAATATAAAGTTTATTCAAGAATATGCCAGATTTCATGACATGCCAAATACTGAAGGGAAGATGTTCAGATTTCAATAATTAAAGGTATTCCTTTCCTGTTTAGGTTATACCCTCACCAACAACTGGAACTGCTGCGGGGATTTTTAAGAAGTAATCAACGTAACCAGGTTCATACATTTTGAAACCAAAAATGAGTTTTAGGCATGAATGAAAAAAGACTCTAGTTCGAGTTCCATAGATTTATGTACTCTGCGTTCAACCGAACTGAATTCAACCCAAATATGTTGAAATCCTCGATGATATTGCTTGAGTGACAATTTCATATATATATTCCTCCATTATTAGATAATCTTTAATATTTTTTCAACCAAATAGCCCGATCCGCGTGTATGCTTTTGAGGTTATATTGTCTCTGGACGATGCTAAATACATTATTCATGTAATACTTACTTTATTTACTCAATCAGCAATATAAAAAATGTCTAGTATATGTTCACTTCACTTCAAACACTCGGAAATAAAGAAAAAAACATAAACGCGGTCAATTCCAAAAAAGGCAGGAGAATGGTATAAACACTAATCAGACTAATCCATAGACCTTATAACTGATGGACATGGACTAGCCGTCACGTGACTTAAACACACAGTTCCTGGAGGACTATATATGAGAGAGAAATGTTGTGAAGGATAGAAATACGACAAGGCAGAAGATACAAATTGGCTATGGCATTACATTGGAAAAACCAATTTCTTGTTATTTTTTTTCAAGGGAAAATTGACTACTTTGAATGAGTATGAGTTTTGAAAAAGTTCAAGGAATCACAGTGAGAAACTCTTAAGGACATATTTTCATGATATCTTTCAAAAACAAAAGAATATCCCATTGAGCCTTCCATCTGAATGAAAATGATTTTTTATATCTCTTCCAAAGGTTTCCAGAAAAGTTCAGGAATGAAAAATATTATTGATAATTAAATTTGTATTCGATATCAAGAAGTTAGAGGTGCAATTGAACTAAATTGGGAACTCCGGCGATTTCAAAATTTGTTATCAATAATGCCTACATAAAAAACGTTTATGTAATCTATAAAATTTCGTGTCTGTAGAAAAAATGGCCCAATTAATTTTGGGAAATACTGAGGAAAATAGTACGTGTTATTGGGAATGAAAGTAATATTTTTTCTATCGAGCGTGACGGAGGTCGACGGACAATCCGTAGGGAAGTCTATTCCAGCCTGGCGCTGTAAAATAAAATCTTTACTCCGGCGGAGTAAAAGTATGCCGTTAGTCCAACGGAGTAAAAATTCCATGTATATTTAAAACGTTTGAAGAAAACATTCTTCGATTTAAAAACATATATATGTGCGTTTGTTCTCGGAAAAAAAGGAAAATTTTGGGAATCAAATAAATCACATTATACTTTTATAAATATTATTAACCAACATTAGTTTAAGCAATTGCTCGGGAAAAACATTAAATTCTATTCCCGAATCAAACAAAATCCTACCAACCCACCTATGATACTAATAATAAATCTATTAACTTCATCTACAATATAAATAGAGGCACAAAAATAAAACTGAGTTATATAAATAAGAGAAGTCACGTAAAATGTTACCAGTTTGTGCATGACTGAGAAATTAAATTAAAATGTTCTCATAAGTTCGAAAACCTGTGAAAATGTGTTAAAGAAATCCACAACACTACCTACCCTCCATGCTTACTCACCTATGAAATTTCACATCCAGCCCTTTTTTGTATCTAACTACACAATTGTAGGCTGCACACGAAGAAGGCATATATATTTGAGAATGTTTATTACTTGTCAAACAGTTCAGAAACACTGGATAAATTTATAAAAAACTTTCAAAACACCACACGAAAACACATATAAACAATATACGACACCAATGTTATGCCTGAACTCATTCTGTCCTTTTTTACAGATTCTGATATCAATGGTCTCTTTCTCACAACCAGTCCATATTATTATAATGTCTATGGACTAATCAGTGTTCTGCGAAGTTTATCAGGTGTACCACACTGAATGGCCAATGGCCAAATTGTAACAAGGCGGGAATTTTAAAATGAAAGCAGAAAATGAGAGGATGAATGATTATGAATAATATTGGTTTCATTTGCTTATGAAAATATGAATGTTGTTTCTGTCCTGTGTAAAATAGGAGTTAGTGGTATCAAAATGGAGGAATACAAAATGAAATAAACAGTTGAATGTGAGCCTAGGGGTCGAAAAAATATAAATATTCTAAGATTTAATTCACATGAAATTTTTAACTTTTTGTTATGTGAAATGATCAAGTTATGAATAAAAATTGTCGAGAACCATTATAAAACTGGACAATAAATGTATATTCAATATCTTGGATGAACTTCTCAAGGCGAATATGTTATGTCTAGAAAAACATCCACACGTTAATATTTTTTTGACTTCGCCAATACCTCTCAGTAGGCATCCAAAAAAATGCCACAGAAGAACAAATACAATACTTCCAACATCCTTTAAAGATCTCTTTGGGAAGTGCATATTGCGTCTCAAAAAAACATCCTAATGCCAACATTTTCAAAACATCCCAAAACCTCCCAGGGATGTTTGTGCTCGCTGGGTCGTTTATTTGCCATATTGAAAAACGTCCGCATAATTGCTAGATTTTTTCTTCAAGTATATTTCCGTATCCAGTGGTTCGATTTTAATTTTTAAAGCTCATTTTACTCTATTTTTGAAGGCGAATACTTTTATGATCATACATTTTCTGTTAAATCACGTAGTTTATGAAGTATAGCATAACTTAAAAACTTCACAGTGGTTCCAAATCGTAAAAAGCTGGCCAAAAGTCAAACTATTGGTCAATCGATTTGATACTTTGTATTCGTGGGTTATTTGGGTCACGAATTTCTTATAATTTTTTGAAAATACAAAAGCGCTGATCTGATTTGGTGGACAGCTTTATGAAAACTAGCTTGATCTCAACGAAAATGAGTGTAAAGGGGTTTCTAGGGTCGCTGAATTCAAATTAAGATTTTTCCTTCGAATGCAAAATGACTGACTCAGTATGACGGATGGCCTTCAGAAAAATATTCTTGATTTCAATAATTGGTATAAAGGGGTTTTAAAGTCGGTGATTACGAATTTATTATCATTAAAAAATATATGACTGATCTAATATGATGGTTAACTCCACAAAACACTCGCTTGATCTCCACTAAGATATCTAGAAACCCTGGTGTATGAGTTGATTCGATTTTATTTAGACTTTTTAGTAGAGATCCTCGCGTCCTACTTCAAATTTTTCACAATAGATGGTGACAAATTGACATAGTTCAACGAATTGGATCTGTTTGGCCATAACAAAATGCATTCGCCAACCTTAGACAACCTGCACACTGATGCGGAATACGGACATGTAACTTATGAAATGTCTAACCAATTGGAAAATTTTAATGCTTTTCAATCCGATTGAGGTTATGATTTGTGAATTGTTATTTCTGCAAAACTCAGTTAAAATTACCAATGTTTTGTATTCATTGAAATGAATCGTTTGTATGTTGTGTGGTGAGTGGTCAGTCACAGGCTGTCAATTTTTTGCCGCACCAAAGCAGGTGAGTGAAATTCCAATATAACACATTTTAAAAGTTTATGGAATCAATAAGTGGGACTTTTCCTCCGATAATTTTCCATAACTAATTCTAAGGATTTTGTTTGCACCTCATATGAATTAACGACAGAGCTTAGAATGTGTTGACGCATAATATATTCCATTTTCGAAGTACTCTTTGGAGTTCAAATCGAAGCCTGGTCCTAAAAGTTTCGATTGTGATATATATATAGTTTGATTTTTGGGTAAATTTATAGTCTCCAACGATTTTCACAATTTTGGGTTACCTACTTGCACAATCTCTCACTGAGCACAAACTTTGTGCTCCCAATTACTTCAGGAGATACGACGACCTTTCCTATGTCAAAAAAGGTATTTTTTCAACTCAAATTTAACGTTCAAAGTCATAGGATTATGGACACCAATACGATGTGTCTTCCAACTTATGGAGGTTATGAATACAAAAATAACTTAAAGGTACGAAAATACCGTGTGAAAAATGATCGAAATTTAGCCCCAAAAAAGCAACCCATATTGATTATATTCTATTAAAGTCTGAAAACGAAATTGATATTCAAAATGGAGAGTTGAGTTATTCGTTGTTGGGAAATATATGCACTCATTGAAGTTCAAAAGAAAAATTCTCACAGTTCAATGTATTGAACCAAAAAATATTATCATTTGCAATTACTGAATAGATCAACATTACATGTAATAATGCTTATAAATTCCTCAATTAATTAACAAAATCTCACAATACCCTTTCAAGAGATATACTGAATAAACAAGATTCATTGATTGTAGGAGGAAAATTTACTTTATGACTATCCACGACTGCGTGTCACCATGATTTCCAAGTGGAAAATAATAAATTAGCATTCATAGCACTTTCTCAGAAATTTTAAATTATATTCCTTAGTAGTATGAGAGAGTTGAATTTAAGTGACCGTTCGTAAGTTGGAAAATCTAGCGAGCAACATGATACAATGATAAAAGTGAAAGAAATATATGAAAGAGGGGAGCGAATAGTCTTAATGAAAAAAATTAATAAACAATTGGTTTCCTCTGAACACAAAGGTTTGGAGAATGTTTGGTTTCTTCTTTCATCTCGAAAAATTATTTTCGTGGCACCGCCTTTGTAATCAATTGATTTTCGGGCATTCAATTTCATTCCCAAACTAAAAATGATAATGACACATATTAAATATAGGTATAGACAACATATTTTTCACCAAGAATATTTATTGATGATTTTTTCAATCCATTTTTTCTCTTTATTCCCAAACAACACACACTAGTTATATTTTATTGAACCTACTTAAATAGTGTTTTATTATCAATATTTCCAGTTCGGAGCCACTCCAAGACAACCATTGGATTCCAGAACCAGTTTCAGAAAAGGCTAGCATGAGCAAACCAAACCAAATTCTTGAACACTCAAGGCAATACTTCCTGTCATGTGAAGGATTCCACAAAGACCTTTTCAAAATGTTGATGTGTTGTTATTCAGTCAGAATGAATGATTTTGCTCAGAAGCTTTGCAGACTATGCTCGAGCGAGACAGAGATGTGGCAAAGCTTTTTATTCGAAAAATGAGCTACGTCTGAAAAAAAAAATACCCAACCTTTGGACATATATTTTTGGGAAAAATCAATATAATGAGATGTAAAATGATAATAAATTTTTATTGAACCCAAGAAACATAAATAATCTTAATCTATTACATATATAATACAACTGAAATAAATATTTCAATGTGATTTGTATCAGAATTCAATAGTAATGATGAAAGGGTAATGCATCAAGGTTATTTAAATTTATTTTAAATTACTTTTACCCAAGATCATATTAAAAATGTTGGAAAAATCTGTAGAGAGCCCGAACCTCTTGCAATTCAACAGGAGGGGCTTCCATTTCCAATGCATTTTAATATCATATTTTATTATTATATATTATAGATATTTTTTGGAGTTTTTCAGAAAACCTGTAAAAATGTATTTCAATATTTAATTGGACAAAACAACAGTTTCCTTTGGCGGATTGTATCCAAAACATGATTAATTCCTCATCCCTATGGATAATATATATTTGAAATGGAAATGATTATTTAAAAAAAAAGGAACTTCATATCATTTTTAGTGATATCTCAAAGTTAATAAGAAGTAATTGAGGAATTGTGCTTCTCGTTTCATTGTAATTCATTAACAGAACCATTAAAAATTCTGAATTACAGATTTAGATTACATTCAACTTTGCATTAATTCAAAAAGCCCTATTTAGCAGATCAGTGTGAAGTTGGCGGCCATTTTCAGGCAGCCGTTTTTATCTGACGGCCAAATGATCAGTGACGTCAGGGTGATTCAAAATTCCGTCGAATTTTCAACCAAATCGAATGGCTGAAGACTTGGAATTGCAAAGGGAATTCAATTTAACAGAAAATGGTCGAACACAACACAAATGAAAAACTTAAGAATGATAAACTAGATATATTTGATATGTTTTTAGATAAAAATTCAAAATGCACCCTCAAATATGTTTAGCCAAGTGGATATTTGGAATATGTACTACTGAAAGGCTATATATAATGTTTCTTGACATGTTTTTTGGGTAACCTTCCACAGTCTGAAAATGAAAATATAATCAGAAAATCAGTTGAAAAGCGAAAAAGACTGCAAGAAAAAATCCAAATTATTCAAACAATTAAAGGAGATTTAGAAGATTTTGAGAACGGGGGCAGATATAGTCCCCGAAACGTCAATCAAAAACTATATAGAGAAGTATCTTTTGAATTTTTACTATTTTTATAGGCATATTAAGGGAACGAAAAGTTACTGACAAATCGAATCATTTTTTCTATTGGAAATATAATTTGGTGAACGCAGTAACTTATCGGGGTGAACTAATTAGTTTGCCCTTTCTACACTTGTATAGATTTTCCTGATTATATTTTCATTTTCAGACTGTGGAAGGTTACCCAAAAAACATGTCAAGAAACGTTGTTCCTCCACAAAAAACCACATTCATTCAATGCTATATTAATGATTTACCAAGACATGATTGATTTGCAGGCCGGCAAAGAGATAGTTTATATTTGTCGATATTTAAAAAAAAACAAAAGCCACCTTCAAAAATGATTAGCTGAGTTCATTTTTGATATATTATTACTGGAAGGCTATATAATAATATACCAAGAGATGATTGATTTGCAGGTCCTCGAAGGGGTAGTTTATACTTGTATTTCGAAAAAATCTAAACCCACCATAAACATTTTTTGCCAAGTCAATATTTGGTATACGTGTTACTGAAAGGCTATATAATGATATACCAAGAGATGATTGATTTGCAGGCCGTCGAAGGAGTAGTTTATATTTGTGCATCGAAAAAAATCATAACCCACCCTCAAAAATGTTTAGCCAGGTTCATCAGTCATCCATTGGTATATCTTTATATAACATAATATCTATCTATATCTTCATATAACATAATATCAAGTTTTCCATTTGTTTTCGACATTTTCTGTCGAATTGAATTCCCATTACAATTTCAAATCTTCAGCCATTTTATCTTCTTTCCTCTTCTGACTAAACTGTATCTGCAAGGTTCAATTTCCTTGATATGTAAAGAAAAAATAAATAAGTTTGCAAGAATGATCTTACTACCCAAACTCTTAAAAATAATGTAAAACTTGTAGAGTTAAAAACAGAATACGTCTAAACATGAAAAGAAAAATCAACGTAAATTCTATTTTGACAAGGTTGAAATTTTGACAAAAGAAAAAAATAGTAATGAAAATAAACTGATCTTTACATTTTGACACGAAAAAATCTTGCATAAATTATAACAATAGAGCCCAGCAGCACATACTACAACTGAATATGTCAAACACTCCAATGTATTTGAAAAAAAATGGGAAAAAACGATAACAGATAAAAACAAACTCGATACTAGCAATCTCAGATATTCAACAATGTTCATTCCAATTGTGAAATATGAACACGAATTGATTTGTTTGAAACTATGAACAGGATGTTCATGAAATCAGATGTGGAATCATCTGCGACTGAAAGATAAACTTTAGTCACTATCTTCAATCGTTCAAGATAACCTCTTGTGGGGTATTCATGTTGAGAAGGGAAACATTCTCAATTGAATAGAAAGATTTTTCTATGAATTGAAAAATCCTACAACAACAACAACTACTTTCCCGGCCAAAGCCACGCTGGACATTGAACTTCATCTGATATATATTCTGAAAGGACCCTAACTCAAAAGAAAAAATCTGAAATTGAAAATTTGCATTTTTATTCAGATAGTTATTTGATTTTCTATTCCAGTCTTAATCAAGAACTCATTGAGTTAGGGTCCTTTCAGAATATCTATCAGATGGAGTTCAATGTCCAGCGTGGCTTTAGCCGGGGAAGTAGTTGTTTTTGTTGACATTCACAAAAAATAACTCATTTTTATCGTGGATTTTTCACTTTACAGAAGAATCTTTCTATTCAATATTCAATTGAGAATGTTTCCCTTTTCAACATGAACACGAAATATTGAAAGAATAACTGTTAATTATATTGTAAGTTTTGAACGTCTCTTTGAATTTTAATCATATTTGTTTGATGTTATGTAACGTATTATGTTTTCAACTTTAGATATTTTACATTATTTTCAAGAATTTACCTGAAGATGACATAAACAATGTTTGTTGAAATGTCCTATCAAATAAAAAATACATATACTGACTATGGCCCTTATTTCGAGAAAACAAAGAAAATAAACATGTGGTAATAAAAAATATATATATATATATATATATATATATATATATATATATATATATATATATTTGATTCTGATATATTGTTTTTTAAGAAAAACTCCAACAATATACAGAAAAATTAATGACTTCCATTCAGACAACAAGAAATACCCCAAATTTCATTTCAATTGAAATTTAAGGTTTCACCTCTCAGAGAAGAACACCAGAAACTCATTCAGAGTAAAAACTTTGGAAAATCATATTTCAAGAAAAAAATTACATAAATTTCAATCTAAGAGTGGTTTTCCATCAAGAATTTGATAAATATATACTTTTTATTACATACTCAATAGGACAAAATGTTCAGAAGATATTTTTATAGTAGAAGCTGTAAAGATTATATATCTAGGTGAATCATCATTTTGATGTGATCAAAGATATTTGATATATGCAATATGAATATCAAATAAGGTGAAGATCAATCAACCACTAAATATAAAAAAAAACAATTCCAATAATTATTGAACGTCAACCAGAAATTTAGATATATTTTTTTAATATACCACGTTTATAAAACGGACTAAAAAGACATCTTAATGAGATGATGACAGAGACATATGGCAAATTTCGGGTTTATTTCATTTAGTTTAAAATCGATTGCTCTTTACTATTATTATTATTATTACAGACAAACAGACAGACATGTAAGCGAGTTGATATTGCATTGTCTTCCAGTATTGAGCTATGTTTGAAGATCAAGTATCTCATCGGGAAGTTAGTTTAAAATGGATTGCTATTATTATTACAAGATTTGTACCGAAAGGAGCAGACAACGAAAGCGAGTTAATATAAACATGGTAAAATACATAAAATGAACCCTTCAATTTGCTTGTTTTCAATTTCAGGGAAATGTATGTGTCATACTATTTTCTGTATTCTAACGATGTTTATTCATTGATTTATTTGTAATTCATTTAGTTGTTACATTGAGTGACTATTTGGAAGGCAGCTCATTGACTCATCGATCATTCTGTTGGTGCTATGGAGATATTGTGTAATCCTAACCCCACTTTTTGTTCTGTAAACGTTCTACAGACAAACAGACATACAGACAAGAAAGCGACTTGATATTGCATTGTCAACTAGTACTGAGCTATGTCTGAAGTTCAAAAACTCATCAGGAAGTTAGTTTAAAATCGATTGCAAGATTTGTACCGAACAGACACGAAAGCGAGCTAATATAAATGTGGTAAAAATAAGTCACTTTGAGAACCTCTACAACTATAAATTATCACCAGTAGTGTATGACGAAATATACCTCAAATGATCCTGTGTTGTCAAGGACGTATTGGCTTTTCTTCATCCACCAACAGGACAGGACACAGAAATACTGAATTTTCCCTAGATATGCTGAATTTTATTTCATATGCGGAATTTGCCTCCTGAAAATTTCAAGAATAATTAATTTTCACACTGTGTTAAGTGAAATATAAAACACAAATGTACCTAGTAAAGTTTCGATGGGAATGATTGAAAAGTTGTTCTTCATTCATACCTTCAACAAATATACATCAATATTAAATGAAAAATTATTCATGAATCACTTATTTGAATACTAATTTTTGACATTTCATATCAATTTTAAATATTATGAGTTTGAATATTATTTGTGTGGGGTAAATTATATTATGCTGAGTATAATATATCAGGCCACCCTGTCATGATGAAGGTGTATATCAGCTAGTAATGAGAATCCAATGAAAACATGGTTATCCCAAATAAAATATATAAAACTGGAATTCGATTTTTTCTACATTTTTTTCACGGGAATTATTATTTTTCTACGTTTATGCAGAAACCAAAACTTTATTGAACTATATATGGTGAAAAAACTGGTTCTTTATTGCATTACTGCAATAAAATGTTTATTGCACTCATCTGTCATACTACTACAGCGTTTTGTGATCATGACAAACATAAACGTTCAAATCGACGCTATTTTTAGTCCATTTTCTGTGATAATGTATTACATTTTGAACAATTGCATATTTCATATTATTTTCAATCATATTTATTGCATACTGGATTACGGAATTACTAGAAAATACAATTTATCAAAAATGAGTTAAATTGTTCCTAACAATCCTAACATAGGTATTAGTTCCTAACTTTCTCAATGCAAATCGATAGTGCTAATTGATTATTGAATATTTTGCTATTAAATTTGAAACATAGTTCTACAAATTTGAAATAGAGTTCTACCAAGAAGTGCAACTGTATGACTTTGAAAACATTCAGGGTTCATGTTGAGCTTCCGCATAACGTTGAACAAACCACTAGTTTTCCTTTATCTAACCACGAACGATGTACCCAGTATATCCTTTTCTTTTATATGTTACATAAATTCACAAGGTCCAACAGGTCACCTTCTTCTTAAGAGAGCATTTTCACTTTGCTTCACAAGTAGGTAACTGACGAATGACAAACGTCGGTATCCCTTCTGTGTTTATTGAGCACACCAAGTTTACTCCACGTCTGCACCACGCCAGTCCCTCGCCACCACCACGCACCTGTTCTGTGTGAATTGCACCTAATGGCCTTACAAACGGACAAGACAATATACAAATAGCTTGGTCATTTCAAAAGGAACATCTTTACTTCAACTAAACTAAATATGAGTTATATTCATTTCCCTTATATCAACCTGTAGTTATGAATCTTTTTGATATCTCTTATTGACTTTTTCATTGCTCGTTAGAAACCTTCACTATTGCTATCTTCAAGTGGATACTTTGTTTCACAGTGATACAAACTTATCTGTCACAAGAAATAGATGCATTAAATAAGGCATACTAAAGGCAGTTTTTGAATCAATGTTAAAAAATACAACTCCAATAATTTGTGAATTCCAGCAGAACCTCCACAATTATGAATAATCATACATAAGTATACAGAAATAAATTTTTACCTCATATAATTCTAATGTGCTTGTAGGCTGCGAATGATGTGTGACCCTTTCTGTTTCGCATCAGGTTTCCTTATCTACAGGAAGGATCTAGCAGAAATACTAAATTTGCAGTGTTGACATTTTGAACTTTAGTTTCCCTGTGCACAGTATTTTCTCCTAAAAATTAAAAAACATTAAAAAAATTTGTCAAAATCCATTATATTTGAAATCTCATTCCACTTTCTATCATGAAGTTATGGTATTTCAAAATGTTTCAAACATATTTATTATTGAATTCGATTTCATCAGATTGATATATGAACATTGAGGGACAGATAAATGATAGCAGAACTCACAAAAAAGAGAGAGCCTGCAACTTTATACCACACTTTACCAAAATCTTGTTTGTCACTAAATAGCTTTTCAACAGTAGTGTCCAATTGTATGGAATGTAGAATGAACTTTCCATTACTTAACAACTGCAGATGCATTCAATGATATATCAACTCTCAATGTATTCAATGTAAAAAAAGTCCAAATTTTTATAGGCTGTCATTTCTTTCCTAATGTGCCTTTTTTTCTTGAGAAAATATGTTGAAATAGACATTTCATAAATGGATAATGAAAATCATTTCTCAAAAGTATTGAAATTCCTGTATTAATAGTTTACAAATGCTGCAATCTATATGAGTGGGGAATGGTATGGTTACCAACTATTGACATTCAGATTGAAGATAAGCTTAGGATTTCATAGATATAAAAAATTCACACAAAAGATTGAAATATTGCTATCTTTTCTCCTGGTATTGTGAACATGCTAATAAAAAATGTACAGGTTGCATCAAAAGGGACTTTTTCGACATTGGAATGAAACAACTTGAAACACAATCCATCTAGTATACAATGATACATGAATTTATTTGTTCCTCTGATAACATGTTTATTGCATTCATCTGTCATTCTACTACAGCGTTTTGTGATCATGACAAACATAATCGTTCAAATCGACGCCATTTTTAGTCCATTTTCTGTGATATTGTATTATATTTTAAACAATTGCATATTTCATATTATTTTCAATCATATTTATTGCATATTGGATTATGGAATTTTTGAAAATGGAATTTATCAAAAATGAGTTGAATTGTTCCTAACATAGGTATTCGTTCCTAACTTTCTCAATGCAAATCGATAGTGATAATTAATTATTAAATATTTTGCTATTTAATTACGCTTTTTATTTTCCCACACTTAGTGCCACCTAAACAAAACTTTTTTTTATTTTTGCATGAACGTAAAAAAAATATTGTATGCAACTCATGAAAAAGCGTTTATTGCACTCGACGTGTTGTCCAACTCGGCCTGACGGCCTCATCGGACAACTTCACGTCGAGTGCAATAAACACTTACTTTTTGCACTTGTTGCATAAATAACTATTTGATATCTATAGTCATAAAATAAAGAACATCAAATGTAGTGCAAGATATTTTGAATTTCAGAGTGTAACATTAAATGGGAATATTTTTGAAAAACAAGTTTATATTCGAAAGGTTAGGAGATTAACTGTTTTTTGTTAATGAAATTCCAACATAACAATTCAATTAATATCTTACCTCTTCTAAAGAAGAAATTTCATCCATTGGTCATATTACAAAAGTACCTAGTGACAATATTTTCCTTGTTTTGGTAAGATTTTTCTAAAAGCAGGTTTCCTTCATCTGAGTGAATTCGAACCAAACTGATGTTCCTTTCATTCTGATTTTCAATTGACCCAATGTTTTTATTCCTGCTGTTTGATGATGTGTATAACAAAATCTCCGAACTCCTGAAATGAAAACATGGGTTTTAAAAACTGTTATCAATACAAATAACTAGGTGTGCTAGCCAACTGCAAGTAATTTATTTTCATAAGATGAATGATTTTTCTCAAAAATGAATAAATAACCTACTCAAAATGTTTATATATATGTTATCTACTCGCTTTTCATTTTTCTCTTTATCAACTAACCTGAAACTCCTCTGAATTGTTTGGATTTACGGTAAAGAGGGTTTTCGTGAACTTACTTTGGGGATAGCTTCAGGTCTCAATCTCAATCATCGTGCCTCGGAAGAGTGAGCCTGAAAAAATAAAAGTGTTTCAGAAATCAAATATCATTTAAATTGTATTGTTCTATCATTGTCTAAAGAGACAATGGTATTATATACTATATTTTACTTACATAAAATGTCATTCCAGTTGCACAAGATGGAACCATGCACTTCATTTTGAATAAATGTATAATTCGAAATGAAAACGGAATTCTCGCCAAAACCAAACAAGAATCAAATTCTAGGCCGACAGTGTCTTTTCATGCCATTTTCGTCATAATCAAAGATAAATATTAAATATAACCTAAAATAAAATCTTTATTCGTTGTAACGGCGGCGACACCGAGGAGCGAAAAGCCGAAGCTTAGAAAATGGATGTAGTAATAAAGTAAGGAAAACCGAACTGTTTGTCGCTGTCTGCCCGAATGATTGAAGACAATGACAACAATGATCGAATTGCGGAATCTACTTCTTCTACATCTTTGACGTTTTTGGAGCGGACCGAACATTATCCGAATAAATTTCTTAGGAGAATTGCTCTTTGGTGTTGACATCTACTCAACAATCATTCGAATCAGATCGCCATCTAAGAAATCAAGCAGGCCATATTGTCGCACGTTTGATCCCACACATGTTCAGATATGAGTGCATACACCAGGGTTTCTAAACATCTTAATCTCCACTAAAACTAGTGACTAGGGGTTTCTCAGGTCGCTGATTGCAAATTTGTGATTCATGAGTCCAAATCAAAGACGCATCTTCCGTACCGTTCCGTAACCATCTCTTGAATATTTTGATTCAATAATGTTTTCCCGACATACAAAAGTTAACAATAACGCCCATTTTCTTGTCCAGCACTCACAGTTAAACATTGATGAATTCAAGCAATAATAATTATTCAAGGCCTCAACAAATAATGGAAAAGGATGGATTTGTAAGGTTATGGTTGAAAATGATGTACATACCTTTCGGATTTTCCTCCATCGAACACAATTAAAAACGCACAATTATAATAGATCAATTTTGAAGTTGAAAAGTACGCGTGTTTTTACGCAATTTTTTTTTTTATGTTCTGGTTCCCACGAAAAGGGATATCCTGTAATGTTCAGAGAACATCGTGGGAACCAAGGGAAAGAAGGTAGGAGTTGGTGTTCTTCTTAAATTTCTGGAGGTTGTATGCCTCGGGGAACACCTTCCTAGGCAATGAGTTCCAAAGCCTTGCTGTTCGTTGGATGAATGAGTCTTTGGAAAGGGATGTTCTGCAGGTCTCCAAAGTGACCACGAAGGGGTGTGATGACTGAACTTGACGGGTTAGTCTCGAAGAGACTGCCAAAGCAGGAACGATTGTTGATATTTCAGAACAGCATCGCACATGAAAATATCTATAAAATAGAGACAAATTGCCAACTTTTCTACGGTGTTCCAGACAAGTGAGCGAGTTTGTAAGCGAGGCATCACCGACGAGACGAATTGCCCTTTTTTGGACAGAATCCAATAGCCTCAGGATACGTTTAGGTGCCGCGCTCCAAATATGGGAACAGTATTCCAGGACAGGTCGGATCTGTGCCTTATAGATCATAAGCAGCTGAGTGGGGGTGAAATAGCTCTTGGCACGAAACAAAAAACCAAGTTTTGGGATGCACTTTCGGCAATGGACCTCACGTGATTTTCCCAGGAAAGGTTATTGCTGATAGTAATACCAAGCATCGATATGGATGACTTCAGTGGTATGGTTACTCCTGACAAAGTTATGTTAGGCACAGTGAGATCGGCTTTTTTAGAGAAAAGACATGCTTGTGTTTTGTTTGCATTGAATTCTACCAAGTTATTAGATCCCCACTCGAGAATTGTTGCTAAGTCCATATTTATATTATTAACATTTCTTCCTCGTTCATTTCTGGTTTCACGGGCTGATATAGAGGCCCTGGAAGAGAAAGCGGTATGGAGGGTACTATCATCGGCAAAGCTGTGTACTGGACATGAAGTTGCTTTCAACAGGTCGTTGATGTGAAGTAGAAATAGTGTTGGTGCGAGAATAGATCCTTGCGGAACACCAGCATTTATGAGTAGAGTGTCAGATGAAACTCCATCGACCACTACATGGAGAGACCTGTTTGAGAGAAAACTAGCAAGCAGAGAACACAGCTGAGGGGGCAAGCCATAAGACGGAAGCTTGGCGAGGAGTCCCTGGTGCCAAACTCGATCGAACGCCTTGGAGATATCTAATGCCACAGCTAAAGTTTCTCTATACTCTTCGAAAAATAGCTGCCATATATGTGAGACGTAAGCGAGCAGGTCACCAGTTGATCTCTGATGGCGGAAGCCATATTGCCCATCGTTGACAATTCCTGAGTCTTCCAGATATTTCATGAGCTCGATGTTGATGGCTTTTTCCATGACCTTTGAAATGATAGATAGCAGTGCGATAGGTCTGTAGTTGCTAGGTAGGGCCTTTTTGCCTTTTTTAGGGACTGGCTGTACTCTTGCAATGTTCCAACTGGACGGAAATACCCCCAAATTGTAAGAGTGGTTGAACAACTTGCAAAGAACAGGTGTTAGTTCGGGGGCACATTTCTTGAGAACAATCGGCGGGATTCCGTCAGATCCACAGGCTTTGTTGGTGTTGAGACCCAGCAAAATCTTTCTGATAGTACGTTGGCGAAAGGTGATCTCGGCATGTGACTGTCAATAGGTGTAATGTTTGGGGGTTGTTTTCCCGATGAATCCAGAGTGGAATTTCCAGCAAATAGGTGCGCAAAGATATTGGCTTTTTCCTGTGCAGTCGTTGCTAGTGTTCCATCTTCTTTGGTTAGAGGAGGAAATGAGCTGGAAGTGGAGTTTCTTCCCACAGCTTTGGCGAAAGACCAAAATGAACGGGATCCGTTAGGACATTCAGCAAGTTTTGATCTTATTTTGGCATTGTGGGCATCTTTTGAGCATTCTATTGTCTCTTTGCATATGCCTCTAGCCTCGACATATGCTGCTCTGGTCTCAGGGCCCGGATTTTTTAGCCATCGATGGTATGCTGCCTGTTTGGAAGCCACAGCTCTAGAGCAGTTTCTGTTAAACCAGGTCTTATCGGATGATGTTCTTCTTTCGGTATTCGGTATGTAGGTTTGCATCCCCAACATGATGATTTCAGAAATTGTCTCAGCACATCTACTGAAGAGAAACAAACTCTCTTCCATGGAAACGCTAAGAAAAACATACGAAGACCTTCCCAGTCGGCCGAATTGTAATGCCACATGAGACTGGGTGGTATTGTGCAGCTCGATGGTAAATGGAAAGAGCATGTTGTGGAGATGAGGGTGTGATCAGAGTTTCCAAGTGGGGCACAAACTTCTATTCCATACGGGTCAGGATTGGTGGTGAGGAAAAGATCTAGTGTATTGGCAGACTGGTTGTTGACATCAGGGATGCGGGTTGGTAGCTCGACCAGTTGTTCTAGACCATGAGTGATGGCGAAGGCCTCGGCTTGACGACCCGCATCATCTGTTTTGTTAGAGAATTTGAGCCAGGCAGCGTTATGTACATTAAAGTCTCCCATGATTATGGTTTCAGCTGTTGGATGGTTCTCCTGAATGTAGTCCAGTTTGAGTGATTAAAACTCAAAGAGGTCGTTATATGAAGGTTCATTAGGTGATAGGTAAAGGCAGCAGCCGGTAGAAGAGAGATGTTTGGATTTCAATGGAAGAAAACGTCAAAATTATATGAATCGATTTGAAGGCGATAAATTATTCAAAGACCAATTCAGATTCTGAAGATATTTTATTGAAAAAGAATGATTCAACATTTTGTGATATTTGTAACAGGAAATACCAAACTTCCAGGGGTTTGAAAATTCACAGAACCAAAATTCACCATTCATCTATATCTTCTCAACCATCTACAAAAATTTCCCCAAATTCACCAGGAAAATCATATTTTACTTCAAGCTCAACTAAAGCTATCAACGCCCGTCTTGCTAATCTGAAGCAACGAACCTTCATAATCAAGAGAATTCCTAAAGCTGCAAGAACTTGTGCTGCAAGAGCGTTGAGCAAAGCAATAAATGGATGCATCCTGAATAATTCTCTGGAAAGCTGGGAGTTCTTGCTATCCTTCGCTTACAATTATTTCATTCTTCCACCATCGAATGAAAACCGTAAAGACTCTCTTTCCACATTTATCAAAAGGAATATCAATAATACCAATTCCACTCCCAAAGAGAGTAAACGTTATAGGAGAGTCTATCCCCCATAAGACAATGGTGACACTAATAGAAAGAGCTGAAAGATCATTTGTGAGTCATAGTGACGTATATGGTAATGTCATGGCCACCATTCACTCTGGACAGTGGCGGACTAGCGCTCCCGCACTCTGGTATCTGAGAGTTACAGGCTCTTGGATGTATTTTGAACCACTCTGTATGTTACGTGGGCCACCTGTACTCATGTCCAAGTACGTCACTATGATTTGTTAATGCTACAAGACTCTGATTGGCTAGAGCTTATTAGTGCCTCCTATTCAGTTTACTCTCTTTGTTCCACTCCTTCATGTTTTTCTGAATCGAAGCCTTCATGCAAGAAAAGAATAAATCCTATCAAATCCATCATAAATAAAGTGTTCGATGGTGATCTTTCTTCCGCAATCAAACTACTAACTTCATCTGACAGTATCGCAGATTTAAATGAGTCGACCTTAATGGAACTACAGTCAAAACACCCACATGACATCTATCAAAATGATAATTCTAATATAGGGTGTGGAAATTTCACAACACTGAAAGTCACAGAAAAAGGAGTTATGAAAGCAATCAAATCTTTCCGAACCAGCTCCGCGGGAGGATTAGATTCTTTGAGGCCTTCTCACCTCCAAGATCTCATTTCGAGGAGTTCTGGTTGTGAAAGTGAGAACCTTGTATCTTCACTAACAAAGTTATGCAATTTGATGCTATCGGGTAAGGTAAACCGAGAAATATGCCCAATTCTATACGGTGCATCTTTAATTGCTTTGAAGAAAAAATGTGGCGGAATCCGTCCAATTGCCGTTGGCACAATTTATCGCCGACTTACGGGAAAATTATCATGTATGAGTATATCAGCAGAATTAGGTGATTCATTTCGACCAGTTCAATTCGGTTTTGGAACTCCAGGAGGTTGCGAAGTAGTTGCTCATGCTGCCCGCCGTTTTCTCAATCAACATCCAGATTCTCTTTCCCAAGTTTTCCTCAAATTGGATTTTAAAAACGCTTTTAATACGCTAAAAAGAAATATAATTTTGCAGAAAGCTGAAAAAGTGACTCCCAATATTTTTCCATTTATTAAGCAATGTTACCAAATACCGACATATCTCAACTTTGGTGAGAAGGTAATTATGTCAGAAAGTGGTGTACAACAAGGAGATCCCCTAGGCCCAGCCCTTTTTTGCCTAACCATAGACGAATTAACCAAATCGTTAGAGTCTGCTTTCAACTGTTGGTACCTCGATGACGGATCTATTGGTGGGGATAGAGATGTTGTTCACGAAGAATTTTGTAGAATAATTCGTGAGTCAAAAAATTTGGGTTTAGACTTGAATTTCAACAAATGCGAACTTCTCACTTTTGACAATATATCCTTCAAGTATTTTGAGTCTATTGCTCCAGGTATCAAATTGATGAAGAAAAGGGATTGGACTTTACTGGGAGCACCCCTCACTCCTGAATCTATATCAAGCTGCCTTATACAGAAAACAAAGTCTCTCGATTTGATGTCTTCCCGCCTCAATGAACTTCCATCCCACATAGCGTATTTCCTTCTCAGAAATTGTTTATCGATACCCAAATCATTATATATACTCAGATGCAGTCCAACTTGGCAATGCTAGAAAGAACTTCAAGATTTTGATTCGATATTGTGTAATTCTTTGGAACAAATTACTAATAATAAATTCGATGGAAATACCTGGAATCAAGTAACTCTTCCCGTGAAATTAGGAGGCTTAGGCATCCGTTTAGCCACTTCTCTTTCTCTGCCAGCTTTCCTCGCTTCCTATAATAGTTGTGAATCTATGGTATCAACAGTTCTATCAACATGTTGTCTGAAAATACAAGATAAATATCATTTGGAATGTGAACAGAAATGGATCTCTACAACAAAAGTTGATCTTCCTGAGAATAAGAAATCTCAAAAAACCTGGGATATTCCAATGACCGATTCAATATACGAACAACTCCTTGAGTCAGCTGCAGAATCTAAATTTGAAAAGGCTCGTCTTAATGCTGTAAGTTCTGAAGAATTAGGAGCTTGGTTTAATGCTCTCCCAGTAGCTTTTTTGGGTTCTCCATTAGACGACTAATCGTTCAGGATTGCAGTTGGCCTTCGTTTGGGAACATCGCTTTGTGTTAGCCATAGATGTGAATGTGGATCTATTGTTGAAGAAAATGGAACACATGGTTTGAGCTGCAAGTTAAGTTCGGGTCGTTTTTCGAGACACCATGCTGTTGATGATCTGATAAAACGAGCTCTTACAACTGCGGAAATTCCCTCAGTATTAGAACCTGTTGGAATAAGTAAAGACGACGGGAAACGTTCAGACGGAATGACCCTCATACCCTGGAAATTCGGAAAGCCTTTGGTTGGGGATTTCACATGTGCAGATAAAGTTCAACATCCAGCGTAGCTTTTGCCGAGGAAGTAGCTGTTTTCTGTTAGATATTACCAAAAACTAGCTTGATTATCATCGTAGATTTTCCTATTCCTTCATTTTCAATTGAGAATGTTTCCCTTTTCAACATGAATACCTTCCGAGAAGTTATCTCGTACGATGAAAGATAGTGAGTAAAGTTTGACTTTCAGTTGCAGATGATTTCACATCCAATTTTACACATCTTGTCGGGCTAAATGTTATGCTTTCAATAATGGAAATGTCACTTTTTATAAAATAAAATGGACGTGGTGTACTGAATGAACTGAAACATCGATTCTAAATCAATCACTGTTTTCCAATTTCATTCCATAAGTAGAATGATTGGAAGTCAGGGTAAAATGGGGTACAAAATCACGACTGAATCTGTCAGTTTGTAAATGGGGTCAATTGCTTAGATTTCAGAATAATTCTTCTCGAACTGAGGAGACACGATATAAAATCGAGGTAACTATGCTGTGCCTTGAAAACAAAAATAGTTTGGGCCATTTTCATCGATAATGTCCTCAGACATTATTGATGAAACGTCTCAACGTTGATATTTTATTTTTATTTGACCACAATAAATGGGGATACATAGGCATTGTTATTTGTTAGGGAAGAAAGCTTATGTGATATCATTATGGTATCATAAGATTAATTTTATAGCGTACTGTGGGGTGTTCCAGAAATGAATGCCATAATTTCAACCACGTATTTATGTTATCATAAGCAAAAAAACGTGCAGAGAACCTCGATAGAGGCGAACACGTGCCTCAAACCGAGGGAAAAGCAAAGGCATGGAGAAGTATGAGGAAGGAGAAAAAACTCCGAGAACCTCGCTCACAAAATGAGCACAAAACTTCTCAGGGGACTCAACAACACAACTACCACCCAAGGAAGTCCAAAGTCTCATCAGATGGTGTCAAAGAGAGAACAAGCACATCATTCTGTGCTGCGATGCGAATGCGTACCATCTTACATGGGGAAGCACATACACAAATGCACTAGGTGAGTACGTTTCAGAATATTCGTCAGCTACTAACATCGACATTATCAATAAAGGTAACAAACCCACCTTTATAAATGCGATTAGAAAACCCTTGCAGATTCATTTATAACTATGCACATTCGCAACTGGCATGTATCTGATTACTCATCGATTTCGGATCATCAACACATTCGATTCGACTTGGAAACTCACTTTGAGGGATGAAGGATTCCCAAACTGACCGACTGGGATGCTTATAAAAAGTATCTTGGGAAGCAGTTGGGGGACCAGCATACATCCATCGATTCAACTGAGGAACTTGATACAGCCTCCAAGCAGCCCCAAAATGCTAGGATGGGAGCATATGGAATCAGCTGCCTAGAGAAACAGAAGGCAGTCAACAGAGACGTGCCTTGGTGGAATGAAGAGCCAGCCAAAATTAGGAAATAAGTTAGGAAACTCTTTAAGAGAGCAAAAAGTCTGGGACATTGGGCCTTGCCAAGAAAGGAAGAAACACTCAATTTTCCGGCCCAGAACCGTTCTGTGGTCTCTTCAAATCCCACATTGAAGGAGAGTTTCGGCGCTGGGAAACGGACCAAATCGAAAACTACTGGAATGGGGTTCCAGGACGAAGCCAAGCAAAAAGGCTCCTGAGCCCATCGCTATGAGTAGATGAAAGGTACCCGAACACCTCAAAAACGGAAACTCAAACAACGTTGTCACCTTCAATTTCGGAAGTGCCAACGTTTAGCCTTGTTTTTTGGCCAGATATATTCTAGAGGGTCCAAGGATCATCAAATCGAAAGTTCATCTGGAGGTCACTAGGACCCCTTTCTACTCATTCAAAAAAAAATGAGTACAACTGTATATCACTAGCGCTAGCGTCGCATTCATTTGAAGTTTCATTTCATCACTGGGTACGTTGTCACCTCCAAACATGGCAACAATGCTGCCGCGAGAATATTTTCAATGCGGAGCACCACATTATGAACGTTCCACCAAAAACAGAGGGGCTCATGATAATCGCAGTTAAATACGGATGTTATTTTTATATGAGTAAATGCCACAACAACATTTTCATTAATTTTTGAATGTCAGCAAATGAGATAGAAGGCAGATGAAATGAAAATGGCGAATAGTGAGACATTCGAAACTCTGATTTTTTATAAAATGTAGAGTTCATTTGTGAGTTCCTTTGCTGTTTGTCTCATTGAATTGGATGAGATTGATCTACAATTGGACTATGAGAGGAAACTTATCATTGCGGGGTCGATTTACAGGAAAATTAGAATTGTGTACATGCCACCGGTATTCGTAGTTGAGTGAATAAAAGTGAGTGAATCATTCGAAGAAGATTCGTATAGATACGTACTGGCAATTCTCAATTGTCGCTTTTGATGAGATGAATACGGGGTTGAAATTATGGCAATCATTTTTGGAACACCCTACAGTACGCTATATAATTCGTTATATGATACCATATGACAGTTTTCGTGATCACATAAGCTTTTATTTCCGAACGAATAACAAAGCTGTATATTCCCATTTATTGTTTTTAGAAAAAATGAAATATCAACCTCTCAGACACTGTTGATGAAAATGACCCAAACTATTCATTTCCATTTTAACATAGGCACAGCATAGTTACCTTGATTGATTAATACTTAATAAATGAAATTGGGAAAGTGTGATCAATTCAGGATCATTGTTTTGGTCCATTTCCAGTTCTGCACTACCCTTCAGTTTGACAAATGCATTCTATTTTGTAAAAAGTGTCATATCCTTCTAAAAATAATAGTCCATTATTCAAAGCGTAACTCTTAAATTGAGTTTTTCCTAAAATATTAACGATATTTATAAAATCAGATGTGAAATCATCTGCGACTGAAATACATACTTGAGTCACTATCTTTCATCTCTTGGAAAGTATTCATGTTGGAAACGGAATCAAATTAGAAATTGAAAAATATGATTTTTCCGGGAAAATCAAGAATAAAAATTAGGAAAGTTTTTTTGCTAATATCTAACAAGGACAACTACTTTTCCCGCAAAAACCACGCTGCACTTTGAACTATATCTGATAGATATTCTCATTTAAAAAACGCTAACTTTAGAGATAGTTAGTGTTCAAAATTTCAAGAAAACTAATGTCAAGCACCCCACGTTTTGAATTACATTAAAAGAATAACATTTAAAAGTATTTTTTACTTTTTTGTTTATGTTGAAGCGTATTTTTCAACTTTAGAAATAATTAGTGTTCAAAATTTCAAGAAAACTAATGTCAAGCACCCCACGTTTCAAATTACATTGAAAGAATTGCATTGAAAACTATTTATTACTTTTTTGTTCATGTTTGAAGCGTATTTTTTAGTTTTCTGATTGGACCTATAAGTAATGACATGACAATGATACTCTTTTTCGGAAACTAAATTTCATCAAAAACCCTCACATACCAATTTGGAATCGAATTCGACCATAATCACAAAACTCGTCCTCCATCCGGGGGCCGCCATTTTGAATTTATAAATTTTGACAAAAATTTCATAATCTCCTACCCCAAAAACCCCCACATACCAATGTTTAATCGAATCGGACCATAATCACAAAACTCGTCCTCCATCTTGAAATGAAATTTCATAACCTCCGATCCTACAAACATCCACATACCAATTTTGAATCGAATCGGACCATAATCACAGAACTCGTCCACCATCTTGAAGCAGCCATCTTGAATTTATGAATTTTGACAAAAAAATTCATGATCTCCGACCCCTGAAACCCCTACATACCAATTTTGAATCAATTCGGACCATAATTACAAATCTCCTCCGTCATCTTGAAGCCGTCATTTTGTTTTTTTCTCTAACGAAAACTCCGTAATGCATTGTCAATGGAATTATGAACATCTGCCAAATTTCAGACTGACTAGAAGTCGGTCAAAATTCATTTGCAAATTTGACCCTAACGAATGAACGAACTAACAAGTGAAACTAAATAAAAGCTTGTCAAAATAATTTTATTTTTTTCTCGATAACGGTCGCAGATGCGTAAAAATTACAGGGGAAAAAAAAATTAAAACAAAACAAAAAATTCATTTCATATGTTAGAATCCACCACAAAAAAATTTATGGGGAGAAAAAGGGCTTGACCTCTGAAAAAATATCGCCTGTGGATTCTTACATTCACTTGGCATACTGGATAATGTAAATCCTAGAACATAACCTTTGTTTCAAATTGATCCTAATATCGCAAAAACTGAAAGAGCTATGGGTAAAAATATTAAAAAATCTTGAAACTTTTAGAGCTCTGTAGATCGGTAATGAAGCATTTGCAGACACATGTTTATGGAAGAAAAATCTTATTTTGATCTGAAAATACGCTCCCGATATTTTGATACTGAATTTTGAAACACCCTGTATAGTTGTAGGTGAAGTTAATTTCGAACATTCTATAAGTAGTTCGGTGCTACTCCATGTCACGTGTGCCGTATATGTCCCCTGATTTTTATTGCGGTGCTTTAGTGAACACCTGAAGGAGAACAAAAAAAAACATGGTCCAGATCATAGTCATTTGGGGGCCATATTGAAAAATGACCACCAAACTGCAAAAATTTTTCTTTCAGAATATCTCCTCACCCCGTGATCCAATGTTTATTTTGAAAAGCTCATTTTAGTTTTTGTTGAGGCAAACAATTTTTGTAATAACATATTTTTTTGTTGAATCAAGTTTTTGAAGTATAGCATGATTTAGAAAAAGGAAAAACGTACAGATTATGTACAGATTGTGAAAAGCTGGCCAATAGTCAAGCTATTGGTCAGTCGACTTGACACTCTGTATTCATGGGTTTTTTAGATCGCTGACTATGAATAAATTACAATCTTTTTTAGATACACGATGGCTGATCCGATGTGGCGGACAGCTTTCCACAAAATTCGCTTGATCTCAACGAAAATGGATGAGAAGTCCGACAAATATGGAGTATATAAACTAACTTGTCCAAGTTTTTACATAGGACAAACAGTTGGAACTTTCAAGCAATGCATATTCGAGCATATACACAGTTTTATTAAGGGCAAATCTTATTCAACTTTCGCTTACCAGCTCTTCACTCAAAAGCATTGCTTTGCTGATGACTTTGAACTACTGCATGTAGAAAGGTGTCACGTCCATTTTTGACGTTGAAGTGTGATCTTCTGGTGCCGAAGCCCGTCTTTCCGATCTAACACTCTTCTAAGTTTTTACCAAGAAATCGCTAACGCTCAGTTCGAAGGTAGCAACCAACATCTTCCCCCTGCTTTGATGAATTGATTCTGCATACGTTCAGCAACTCTGAGCGTCTAGAGCTACCGAAGTTCATACAGACTAGGGGGGATCAGAACAGGGGTCCGCGAGGTCTCCCCAATTTCTGAGCATACACCTAACACTATCGGAAGGCCAAATTCTATACATTTGAACACTGAACCATGAATAAACATTCATTATAAAATCATATGAAACTCAATCATTTGCTTTTAATGCACTAATAACTTATGATTGACCTGGTATATTTATAAATACCAAGAGTCGAAAACAATATAAATCATTCATAGACAAATGTGGTAGGCAACGGCTGTATTTACACACTAGTCATAAACATTATGAAGTTATCTTCAATGAAGAATACAATAGGCATACAAGAACTCGAAATCATACCTTATATCAATATAGAAAGCCAAGTCCTATGACCCTGTAAGCCAGCATCGCAAAAATACCCTTTGAAGGCGATATGAATGACCCACTGATACGGAAGCTCAATCTTAATTTCGGATAAGTATATGGGAGAAAAACAACGCATCTTTATATTCACGACTGAGCCGATAGCGCGTGAATGTCTACAGGTCGAGTATTTTTTTTGGTATCGGGTGATTGCCGAGTTTGTCGGCCCGTGTGTCTGAACTAAGGAGCACTCTTCAACTTATTCTTGCAAGACTTTTCACTACTTCAAGATACTGATTACCGAAGCTGACTAATGGGTGTTATCGAGGCACTAACTCAATACACTATACTTGTTTCGAAGTACGATATTGAACTGACGGAAATTGAATGAAGTCTGAAACTTGAATGCTGAGGATGAATTGATGTTTTCCTGATCGCATATTTATATTAAATCAAAAATTTTTGTAACATGCCGCGGGGAAAGAGATCATCAGATGCGATATCGTGCATTTGTTTTTTGGAGAATTGATCGTAATCTCGTTCTGATTCATGGTGTTATGTTGGCGACGCGTTTTTGGAATAAATGGGGATACATAGGCATTGTGAGTTGTTAGGAAAGAAAGCTTATGTGATCTGGAGAACTATCATTATGGTATCATAAGACGAATTTTATAGCGTACTGTGGGGTGTTCCAGAAATGAATGCCATAATTTCAACCACGTATTTATGTTATCATAAGCAAAAAAACGTGCAGAGAACCCCGATAGAGGCGAACAGGTGCCTCAAACCGAGGGAAAAGCAAAGGCACGGAGGGGTATGAGGAAGAAGGACTCCAAGGACCTCGCTCACAAAATGAGTACAAAACTTCCCAGGACAACTACCACCCGAGGAAGTCCAAAGTCTCATCAGATGGTGTCAAAGAGGAAACAGGCACTTCATTCTGTGCTGCGATGCGAATGCGTACCATCTTACATGGAGCACATACAAAAATGCACTAGGCGAGTACGTTTTAGAATATTCGTCAGGTACTAACATCGACATATCAATGAACCCACCTTTATAAATGCCATTAGAAAACCCTTGCAGATCCATTATAACTAAGCACATTCGCAACTGGCATGTATCTGATAACTCGCCGATGTCGGATCATCAACACTTACGATTTGACTTGGAAACTTACTTCGAGGGATGAAGGATACCCGAACTGACCGACTGGGATGCTCATAAAGAGTATCTTGGGAGGCAGTTGGGGGACCAGCATACATCCATCGTTTCAACTGAGGAACCTGATACAGCCTCCAAGCAGCTCCAAAATGCTAGGATGAAAGCATATGGAATCAGCTGCCTAGAGAAACAGAAGGCAGTCAACAAAGACGTGCCTTGGTGGAATGAAGAGCCAGCCAAAATTAGGAAATAAGTTAGGAAACTCTTTAAGAGAGTAAAAAGTCTGGAACATTGGGCCTTGCAAAGAAAGGAAATAACATTCAATTTTCCGGCCCAAAACCGTTCTGTGGTCTCTTAGAATCCCACAAAAAAAGAAGAAGTTTCGGCGCTGGGAAACGGACCAAATCAAAAACTACTGAAATGGGTTTCCAGGACGAAGACAAGCGAAAAAGCTTCTGAGCTCATCGTTATATAGTAGATAAAAGGTATTCTAACACCTCAAAAACGGAAACTCAAACAACGTTGTCACCTTCAATTTCGGAAGTGCCAACGTTTAGCCTTGTTTTTTGTCAGATATATTCTAGAGGGTCCAAGGATCATCAAATCGAAAGTTTGTCTGGAGGTCACTAGGACGTCTTTCTACTCATTCAAAAAAAATTGAGTACAACTGTTTATCACTAGCGCTAGCGTCGCATTCATTTGAAGTTTCATTTCATCACTGGGTACGTTGTCACCTCCAAAAATGCTGCCGCTAGAATATTTTTAATGCGGAGCACCACATTATGAACGTTCCACCCAAAACAGAGGTACTCATGATAATCGCAGTTGAATATGGATGTTATTTTTATATGCGTTAATGCCACAACAACATTTTCATTAATTTTTCAATGTCACCGAATGAGATAGAAGCCAGATGAAATTTAAATGACGAACAGTGAGACATTCAAAACTCTGATTTTTCATAAAATGTAGAGTCCATTTGTGAGTTCCTTTGCTGTTTGTCTCATTGAATTGGATGACATTCATCTACAATTGGACTATAAGAAAAAACTTATTATTGCGGTGTCGATTTACAGGAAAATTAAAATTGTGTACATGCCACCGGTATTCGTAGCTGAGTGGATAAAAGTGAGTGAATCATTCGAAGAAGATTCGTATAGATACGTACTAGCAGGGATGGAGTCACTTGAGACCGGAAATGTTTCCCCAGATTCTGGGTATTTTTTATACTTGAGGCGCAGGCCGATTTCCCCAGATTCTACGACTTTTCAAAAGGGTAAAAAATGGCAACAGCGCATGTGAGTGGCAACGTTGGCGGGTCGATTGGTGACGGAATGTATACCTCAACGGTTGTTGGCTGACCGTAGACTTCAAAGATATGGTTGGCGGTGACGAAATGGGCCCTGGTCCAGGACGGCATGGCTCACAGACGGCGGTGGAGGTGTGGTGGCGGATTCGGAGATTGATTCTGCTTGTGGGTGAAACGGCCACATTGGAGGTGGAGCGTTGGGTAGGCTGGATGCAGACAGTCGATTTGGCATGTTGGAGACGGCCATGAATGTGTGCGTGGAGGAAGAATGCTGGTCAAACGACCATGTAGGACTGTCGGTGGCTCGAGGGGACGGTGGGAGTGGAAGGGTGGACGTGTTGGCCCACTGTGGAAGTGTTTCGTGACGGAATTCTGACCGTTTGTTGTGTTGGTCCGTGGGAAAATTTTGGGGTTATTCCGTGGCTTTGGCCCGTGGAAAAATTTGGGGGTTGGTCCTGCTAGTGGGATGCGGATGCAAGGGTTGGGCCTGAAATTTGGGGGTTGGTCCTGCTAGTGGGGTACAGGGCTGAGTCGTTGATAAATACGTAGTTCACCATTTTCATTACTCTGAACGTCATATAGACACACACTGCTCGTTAGTATGGCGCAGTATGACACAAACTGCTAGTTAGTATGGCGCAGTATTGTGTATCGAAAACGACTAGCATGGCGCAGTATGACACATACCGTTCGTTAGTATGGCGCAGTATGACACATATCGCTCGTTAGTATGGCGCAGTATTGTGTATCGAAAACGACTAGAATGGCGCAGTATGACACATACCGTTCGTTAGTATGGCGCAGTATGACACATATCGCTCGTTAGTATGGCGCAGTATTGTGTAACGAAAACGACTAGAAGGTCTTGTATGTGTCAGTTTGCTAGAAATAGAGGGCTATCAACGAAATAAATTCAGTATCCAACAAGATGTGTGACGTAAAGGAGCATTCAATGGGAAGGAAGTGTGAAAACTCTCCAAAACAACATACCACTCGAGATAATACAACGATTGAGTCTGATATTTATGGCTTACGTTTTGATAAAGGGTGTGTTATAGGACACACTCCTGTAGCATACAAAAACGATAAACTTGTTGTACACAACAGAAAGTTCGTTCTAACAGAAGGACTATTGCAGCTATTGCTGAAACGAGTGCCGCAACATTACGAATCAGAAGACTTGGTGGCATACAAAAATATTTTGGAACTAACTAATGCTCTTAAAAAACTATACAAGGCTGATAGACCTGTGAACTCCAACGGCTCGTGGAAATATAGGAATATTATATCTCTACTATTCCCACCTAAAAGACGAAGGGATGTTGAGAAAGCAAATAATGAAAAGAAATACTCTCCATACTATGTGAAGAAATCCGATACATCACAGCTAAAATAGAGACATACAGAATCCGATCCCTATATAATACTTCCAACATACCGTACGCGCTACTAGCCAAATATAAATGAATGGAACTACTGATACATCAACAGATCGAGAATGCTATTTTCCAAAGATGAAGAATATCATGTGTAAACTAAGTTATATTGTATATAAAAATATATATATTAAAAAATTTGTTATTTTCATTAATATACCGAACCTGAAAATATTACACTCGGATCATTCTCGTTCAATGACTGTACGTCATAATAGTGACATCAGTAGAGCAGATGGTCATATATTTTTTCCATCAATATACATATTACAAGTATAATTTACTAGAAAAATACAGTTGGACAATTCAATATACTATGCCCGAATATGGGTATACATAACCTCAAACCAAAATCTCTATAATTGAGCGGCTGTCATGGGAATACTTTGAAATCACATCAAATGGAACAAAAACTCAGATGCAACTGTACTTATAAACACACCATTTTCCATGGCCAACCCAAGAGGATGTCTTACAAAAGACTGGAGGTGTGTGTGCACGGCCTCGTTATAAAGGTTTAAACCTTTGGAATCCCGACTTGTTATCGTTGTTTAAGATGAATCGTAAATATCGATAACTAATAGGCCTACCATTTGGAACAAGAAAGATGATGGAGGAGACACTTAATTGATAATTTTGCCTCTTTTTCTATTTCAACAGCACGAATACAGGCTTCCAAGTTAATGGAGGCGATTCATTAATCCATTGAAATTTTCGACAGCACGAACTACGGTCTCTAATTTAATAAAGACGGTTCATTAATTCATCGAAATTGAGAGGCTTTTCAACAATTATGAATTTCATCCAACATATTCACTGATTTTGTTCACCTCTCTGAGCAGATTGTCGTTGTTGGTGTCGTCATCATCCATCTCAAACTGTAGTAACAAATTCTGGAATGCACATTACAAATTCTTATTAGATTTTTTAAAGGTACAGAACTGTGATCGGAGAAGAACTTTCTTTTCAGGGATTTTGGTTCGTATTTTTTTGAACACTCCAAAGTTACTACCTCGTGCTTCTGTGTTCGCCTAATTTGTTTGTTTACGATATAAATAGGGTCACATGGCGTCAAAACCATATCTTTGATGACGTTGATCAGTTGATCAGTTGTGACGCTGAATGATTCAAAAATATTCCCTTGACTTTACACACGGTCTTATGCTCCCGATCTTTTGTCGACCATAAGGTATAGCTATAATTTTTGGGGCCTCCTGATACAAACTCCGTGATATATGAATCGAGACCTTCTTTCTCAAATTCATCGGTCATATCGCCAACAAACTCTCCGGTAGGGATATCAAACTCCCTGGGTTTGGAAACATATATAACGGAATCTGTATCATAATATAAAACTCGTTTTTCCAATTGTTCAAGATAACTGTACAATTTGAGACGAGCTTGCGCAGTAATGAAGGCTGCTATTACCACGTTTACTGTGGGCAGAGAATCACAAGCCTCTTTTCTGTACTTCCAATTCACAATCAGAGTATTTTCGTTCACAGGGAGTACCGTATTGACGTATATTGTGGGATTTGACAACATTTTGAAAAATTCAGCTGATTGATTGACAATCGAGGTTTTGGGTTGGTTCTCTCGTTGACCAAACTTCCCCCAAAAGGAGTTAAGGATCAGTTTCGCCAATGACCGTAACCCTGGGTTGTCCATGACCTTGGAAAAGTCCAGTGTGATATTTTCCCGTTCTAAGAATCTGTCGATATACCGATCTTTTTCGGCTTGAGTTTGACAATTTGATGGCCAATCGGATGATTCTTGTTTGATTTTGATAAACTTGTTCATCATGTCAGTAAATAGACCTGTAACATCTTCACCAAACTGAACGGTATCGTATGCCCATATTTCATATTTTTCCAAGACCTCGTACCCTTCGTCAATAGCCTTGAGTACTTCCTCAACAGTCCATCTTCCTATTAATGATCGTTCTTCATCGGAATGTGAGCGGTCATCAAAGCTGAGATTCTGTCCACATTCACGACAAAGAACAAACATAAGTTTGTTGTTCATTTTCACTGGTAAAACAGGATGAATAACTCTCTAGGAGGCAGCACCTTGCACCTAATCAACCCTGACACCGAAGACAGTGTCGGACATTCTGAGCCTACGTAGACCTTTGGGTGACCAACAGGGAATTTTTCGTATTTACAGACCCAGGGATAAAGGGAACAGACATCAACATATTTTATTTTTCATCATTCTGAGCCTTATAATATTCAAAGGTGTTTCCTGTTCGACCACCGTAAAATGCATCTCTAGGATTGAGTGGTGTTTGTAATACTAATGGGTGATTTTCAACATAGTCTTGCAACTCTTTGTTGTCATTTAGTCACCTCTTGAAATCACATTCCCACATATCGATTACGTCATAACCTAGAGACTTGAGTCTATCTTTTTTAGCTGTGGTCGCTTCATATCTGAGATTCAACGTTTCAGAAGGTTCTTCTCTTTGATGCGCAAAGCAATGAGGACACCCGTGGTAATGACAGCCTTCAAATTCAAAGACTTGATTGGTGCCCTCGCGAGTAGTTTGCGTCAACACATGTTCACCTCCTACGAGAGATGAAGATGGGTTGCGGAAACTTAGGTGGCTACCTCCAAGTGGTATCGCTGGATAACGGGGTTGACAAGGAAAATCCAGTGGGAATGACCAGAAATGGTCAAAACCTGCGGATCTCTAAGTCAATCTCAAACCAAATGCCACCACAACATGGCAATCCAAGGCGTCAAGCGACCCGTGCCGAGGGATGGATGATACCTGAGCCAGTCAGGTATAAAAACGGAGCCTCTGGGATACATGGCGACCTCCCAGAGTAATCTGCCTTACACCTGCGCAGGGGCACCGCAGGTGGACGACCCTTTCCCTACACAAACAACCTTGGGAACTTCCAGTTGAAGAAGACCCAACACCGATGCAGGTATGGAAGTCGAGGAGATTCCAGTTGAATCACACTCGGCACCAGAAACCGTAAACCAACCGAGGAGGGATCAGCAGATGGTCGAACACCTACTGAGAAACTCCCGGAAACAGAGTGGATTCCAAAGCCATTTGGTGAAATGGAAACCAAAAAGATTCTTCAGCTCATCAAAACCCAGGACATGGGGATAGATACTGAAGAATGGCTTGTCATCAAGAGACAAGAGGAGGCCTCGGGTCTAACTCTTGTATTTCAATCTTCGACTGTGACGCCCTAAGTGGTGGGCGACACAGAATCTTTGGAGAGATCGGCCCGGAAACGGGCATGAGTCCGAAGAACCTTATCAACGGGCTTCTAGACCTAGTTAGGGGCACAAACCTGTTTGAATGAGGAACCACTGACGACAGAGTGATACAATAGACCCCAGCTGGTCGCAGTGTCAAGGGAAGCTAAGTGCCAACCCTGTCTCTGGCTCGTCAGCCTTAAACCAACCAACCAACCAACCTATATCCATCCACTTTAACTCCAGCAATTCGGACTTCCCGACCTTTCGCAGCATGCTGAATATCAATACGCCTCTGGTGTTCTTCCCAAACCATCCATTGAATAGCGATTTTGGATTGGTTATCACGCCATCTGTACCCTCTTTTTGGGATTATACCAATGGTGTTGGGTTTAAGGAAGTTGCGTCTATACACTTTGTTACAGGCCGACGCAATCGTGATTGCTTCCATAAATGGACAAACTTGAGTCTCACTGATCAATAAGTCTCGGAATTTCAGACAGGACTCAGTGAAAATATCGACATCAGATATACAATATTCCTCAATTTCTTTCTGAAAATGGAAATTATAATTTTTAGCGACTTTATCAGCATGCCATTCCATCAACTCTTCTCTAGCTTTTGCATCTTTTGTATTATCAGGATCATAATATTCGAGAGGAGGTATTGGTCCTATGTAATTCTGCTTATCAACAGTATTGAAGAGATGGGGAAAATATCCTTTCTTCAATTCAGTGAAACCAAAAGCCTTTGGGAGTTTGGAGAGGGCCATGGGAAAATAATTCAGAGAATCAAGGAATTTGACGTTGCCGACCATCATGGAAATCAGTTTGGTACCTCTCATAATGAGATCGGGAGTAAGATCGGTCTTGGTTAAAATGTAATTAAGAATGAATTGATGGTCAGAACCGCCACCATTCTGCGCAAGGACTGTGACAATTTTGAACTTTTTTTTTATTTGTAAAACATGATCCATAAATTTTGAAATAACATCATGACCATTGATGACTTTTTGTCTAAAGCCACAGGATTGACAAACATTCAAACTTTTTTCTAGCATACAATTGTGACAACGTTGAGAATGAACGCAAAGATTGGGTTCATGCAAAAGAGTACCATCAGCTTGAACCATCTCTTGACGCGTTTCCAAATCATAAAAGATGAAAAGGAAATTTCTAGACGGTGGGGTGCGAGTATCGGGTTGTATAAAACAAAGATGGTCTTGAGGCTGTTGATTCATGCAGATCTTACAAAAGATCTCTCCGCAGGTATGCGTTCTGTTGATTGGTATTACCTTGAAACACTCCTCACAACGACGTATCGTTTCACAAATATGATGTTGCAAGTGATTGTTGAAACATATCTGACCGCGAAAAGATCTCTTGCAAGACTCACACTTTACAGAAACCGCAGTGGGACAAGAGGGCAACTGTCGGCATCCGGGACATGTCCTTCCACATCTATGTTTTTCTTTAGAAGCGTAGGGTACATGACAGTCTTCGCAGTAATAAGTACAACAGAATGCTGCAGTAAGGGAAGTAATAACATTGTAATGCCTCTCGTGATGAAGCAAATTCAATGAAGGACCAACACCATTACCTTTGAATATTACATTACGACCCTTCGAACCATAGTCATATACAATGATTTTATAGTTCAAGTGCTTCTGGAATTGCTGAAGTTCGGGTATTCCAGCGCCATCCCCAGGTATGGAGACACCAGCGACTTCCATCAGTTCTCTGGCTCTTTGTCCCTGCAATTTTCCGATATCTCGACGTACTTTATACAACTCAGAATCTTCATCTACGTATGCTCGGGCAAGTACAAGAGCACGAGGTAGACACAAATTATCTTTATTATTAATAACAATGATACCTCTACGCTTCATACTTCCTTCATTGGAAGTATTGTAAAGTTTTCCACGACCTTTGCCCGTAGGCAGATGAACCGTCGTTATTCCCAAACAGAAAGTTTCCGTATTGAGTCCTGTGGAATTTGATTGATATATGGCAGAAATTCTCTGCCACACATCATCAATTGTCACTTCCGATGCAGGCTTAAAACGCATCCACCCTTGTCCTCTGGCAAAATCCTTGGAACAGAAAGTGAAACCAATCTGATCGGTTGGCTCCATTCCCTCCGTTCCTTTGAGAATAATTTGGGTGATTGCGTCCCTCACCCGCCCCACAGGCTCCGCACCCTTGGGTATATTCGCAATTTTGAACTCCAAAGTTCTACCCTGGAGTCCAAAACGTCGAATTTTTCTAACATTGTCTTTAACAATTTTGAATTTTTGCACTGTAGACATCACAAGAATTTTTATCCACCACAAAACAGGTCTGAACCGCACAATGATCTGAAACAAACAGACTGAAATCAGCAGTGCAATGTATAAACTAAAACGGTAGACCGGAAGACTGAACGCTTTCATTTCTTCAAAAAGGCCCCCGATTTCATCAAAATGTGTGCTTTAATCCCATAAGAATACATGTAAAAGTGGTGCAAAATGAAGAATTCTGTACAAAACCAACTATGAATGAGTAACCATGGTAACGTATTGACGAAACGCTTTCATTTTCCTCAAAAAGGCCCCCGACTTTATCACAATGTGTGCTTTATTCCCATAAGAATACATGTAAAAGTGGTGTAAATAAGGCATTTCTGTACAAAATCAACTATGAATGAGTAACCATGGTAACGTATTGATTATCGCTTGGAAATCCCCACTGTGAAGGATCACAAAGAGATTGAGACTCATTTTGCAGTCAGAAATCGTTGAAGTAACAACTCTCTCTCTTATAACAATGTTCTGCAAACTGTGCTCCAAAGAATATCAAAGTGAGCGTGAACTTTGCGACAAATGTTTTATAACCAGCAATTCGAATAAAGGTAAATGGATACCATTCAATAGAGAATCATGGAGCAGCTAAGAAGATTTCAAGAAATGGCAACATGATTACGATAGAAGATCCGTTCTGTGTGAAAAAATGTGGCAAAGTCATGGGACGAACAACAATCTACAAGCATATGTATAATGTTCATAAGGTATATGATGGATATACAGTTGTATTTGCCTAATGATCAAAAAATAAATAACATGAAAAATTAATGTCGTTTTATTGTCAAACAAAATTTCATCTTTTCCAAAAATTGCTCTGAAACCTCTGGAACACACACACACCTACAGGTATCAGCTACACTATGGCAACCCAAGCATATTCCGAACTTGTGGCACATTTGATAATATACTAGGTGAAGGTAGTGCTCTTTCTGAGAAATATTCAGGTATTTTTATTCTTGAAGTACACCCCGTTTAACAAGATATATTGATGTTTCACACTACGGCTACCTGAGCCACAAAGTTGTGTGTACAAGTAATGTGTAAAGAGTTGTCATAGTGCAAAATTAGTAGCCATAGTGTTGCAAGTTCGTGAGGTGTGTGAGAGCGGTGTTGCCACATTTTATTTACTCTTCACCACGCCCACTTACTTACGTACACACGACTCTGTGGCTACTACAAATTTATTATGGTTCTGCGCAGTGAGCAGTCATATCGTAAGTCGGAACATAAGCGAAAATTTCTTCTCGTTGATACCAAAGTTCATTATTGCGGCTGAATATCAGAAATTGGATGTTGACAATTGAATTTTGAATAATCTGAGTTGAATGTTAAATGATGAAACAAGAAGTTTAATGTTAAAAGTCGAATTATGTTTCCCGAAATGAAAATTTCGTGGAATCAAACTGATGAATGAGCCCTGATTCCAAAACTGATTGTAAATTTCACATAAAAATCGGGGTAAAAAAGGAAAAATGTCGTTAGAAATAGCAGTTTGAGAAAATTTTCGAAAGAAAAAAACATCTACTTACTTATATTGGGATTAAAATTTGAATTATTGAATAAAAGCGAATTTCATGGAAAACTGCTAGGTGGAATGTCAAATAAAAGCTCATCACATAAGCCATTGAAATATATGAAAATTTCGAAATAAAAAAAATACATGAACTGCAAATATAGTTGTAATAAGTGTAATAATAAATAAATACTTTTATATCTGTAATATTTCCCGAATTACTCCTTAAATTCGATTTTTTTGGGGATAATGTAAGCTCTACTAACTTACGAAATTTCGATTCAATCAGTTTTCTCTTATTAGAAGTCTCAAATCGTTAACACTGAGTGTTGAATGTTATGAGTTGAAATTCAAAATTTAAATTTCGAAAACGAATATACAATGAAGACTTTTTTGAAAAGGTACATTTTGTGAAAAAAATGCTCTGAAATAAAAGATTGTTATGTAAACATCAGGATACTATCGAGATTGATTGGAAAAAATACGACACCTAATCTCGTGTAAGAGATTTAAGGTTCATTTATAATTATGGTAAGTTTGGTGATCCACGGACAAAATTCTTCAAACGGTTTTGGTTGGGATAAGAATCAATGTTATTGAAGAAAAACTTGCTCGCCAAAGTTACGAACTTTAATGAATTCGTCATCAGGGCTCTGTAAAACTCATTGTTACAGAGCTCTGTTGATCAATTTATTATAGTTCGAAACGTTGGCGAAAAATTTTCCAATAACATTGATCTCCAAACCCAATCCGTTCGAGATTAATTATAATGATTAAGGTGAAATGGACTTTGGAAATAAAGAGAAACAAAGAGTTCCTTGCGAATGAGGTGTTTAATGAAATGAGTTTTCGAGCAAAACCCCAAATTACGAATGAAATTTCGAAAATTATAGAAAAAAAAACGAATTTCGTGGGATGTCAAATGAAAGCAAGTATTTTAAAAAGTAAATTAATTTGCTAAATCCCCAAATGAATCAACTGAGGCTCAAATTCCCAGTTCAACTTCGATACTGACACAATCTATTTGATTGGTATAAAATGTACAGTAAATTTTCTCTGGGTGTTGGAAGTAACAGCATTAGTTTATTTAGAAGAAAAAAGTGATGAAGCCTACTATGATCTTGAGAATATTTGGATGGCACACTGAATATCACTATTGATTGAGTATACAATTCTTTATTGATTTTATATTATTCACTCACTACATGAGACTTGCTTAACTCTGAAAAATCCATTCATCATATCTGAGTGATACAATTTTTGAATTATAAATCATATTTTTATAATTTTTTTAAATTGATGACCCTTATCATTTAACGATAGTTTCTTGTAGAACTGCATGACAATTCATAATACGCTCGACGTATTTAAAATGTCAATTGGAGATAATTTTGGAGTTGTTTTGTTCTATCACGAAAATTTTCAGGGCATTACTGAATCACCTATGAAATGATTCCATTATAACATTTTTATCTCTGGTTGATTTCCGAAATAAATGATTTGTTACACTCTAGTATCCATTATTGAAAAGTTTTTCAATTTCGATAAATCGATTAAACGAAGATATCGAAAAACGTGCGTAAAAACAATAACCAGAATTTCAAGATGCTTCACTCGAAATGGTTCAAAATAGTTTTACTTGTCCCTTTTGAATCTAATTGGAATGCACCGTAGGCGACTATATAAATCTGTGAAATGTAAATTGCTTGGAAAAATTGCTCATGATATATGGTGCACACTGCATTACGACAACTCTTTCCTTACCTAACACGTGCATAGGAGAATCCACGGAAAAGTATCCCATTGTCATCTGCGAAGAAAGTTCCGCCTTCTCCTGCACTTGCTCCGCATTACGGGAACTGGCAACAAGAAATTTGTTATAACCACCAGAAAAAGCAATAGAATTCCTAGCTGATCAAAATGCCGAAATTATTTACGATTAGCGGATGTGACAACTTCAAAAATGGATCCCCAAATGAATGCTACGCTAGCGCCAGTGATATACGGTTGAACTAAAACTTCTTGAAGGGGTAGGAATGGGACCTAGTGACCTCGAACAAATTTTGATATTATCCCTGAACGCTCTAGAAACCCCATACGTTTCACCTCTGAAATCGGGTTGTTTCCGTTTTGAAATGAGCACTTAGGAAGGATTTTTGCAAATTTAACTCCTAAGGTGGATGAGAGTTTGTAAAAATCGTCAATTTTGAATGATTATATGTGACAAACGACAATTCTCGAAGCTAAATGGAATCACATAAAGAGGAACCAGGAAAAATAAAAATTCTCGCGGGCACCAGCATATATATATATATATATACAAAACTAGGATATTGGGGTTAGCAGCAGTGAAAAGTAAACTCAAGGTTTACCCAAGCTTTCGGAAATGTTTATTTCCATCATTAGGAAGAAACTTTGTTGAGGTTGATTTCAATGATGTTAAACATATCTAACATAGTGATGCAAAAGAAAAAAAACGTAGACCAAGGAATAGAACGAAGTATAAAAAGGTACAACAAACCGCAGTAGCGTTGTTTGAAATATATCAATATAAAGGTGTACTCTATGTGGTGTGACAATTAATTGATGGTTGGAATGAAACTGACTTGGTAGTGTTCTTGATGTCAGTTTCAGAA